>JAWPHD010015571.1:0-54568 GCA_037043455.1 Cyrtodaria siliqua | reverse complement strand
TCTCAAAAAAAAAAAAATCCGGCCTTCTATCAAATTCCTTGGAAAAAATCTGACCGTGAATCCAATCAGTCTGGCCGTGAATCCAATCAGAGGGGAAAATGTAATCTGACTCGCCCTTCAGCCTATGATACAGTTAGATCAATTCCGACAGGCACTAGATTCAACATGGACACCACAATCTGGCTACAGCCATGACTTGGCGAACTGTTCTTATTAAAGTTCATCGAAATCTTTTATTTGAAATGAGTTCAGAAGACATAGTGATGTATTGGATGTATCAAGAGGTTAATGTAACTTCTTTTTCCTTTATTTTAATAGGTCTGTATAAATATATATATATATACAGGACAGTCTATCAGTGTAGTGTGGATACTTATATAACATTTATTTTGATATGATCACGCATGCACACTCACGCACACTCACGCACGGGTTTCCCGGTTTCACCCTAGAAGATTCTATATTTTCTTGTACTATTAGTATTGAATCAACCACAAATTCCGATTTTTTTTATTGTGAATCTCTTAACTAAAAATATAAACATGACTAGATACATATGGGTATAATTTGTGTCTACTAAAATCGGTGCAATCCAAGCATCAGGTAATTAATTATAATTTATATATATATAAAATAAGATTTATTTAATGTTAAATGATTGCAACATTTAAAGCCTAAGTTTGCTCACCTGCTTGAGCCAAATGCGCATTCTGACGATAATGAAACTTTAAAGGGGTACCGTAACCATTGGTGTGTTCAGTGCTGTTTAAACCTTCTTTCTAAAGGGACAGCCTAATGTCGCCTGTTACCATTCGATTAGCAGTAGCATATTAAACATACAATATATAGCGGAAATACGAACCCTGCGTTTCTTTTTCCTTTCAGTATATAATGAACATATCCATACTTTCTAACGACTTCACAAAACTCCTGCAATCTGATTGGTAAACATTCAAAAATGTACAACTATAGTACATAACACTAGGTCTTGGCAAATCCAGGCATGTGACGTTCAACCGTCAAAAACTTGATGTCTTTTAGTTTTGTTTGAAAGCGTTTGTAAGAAAAAACTGTCAAAAACACTGAAATGTGTTTATTAGAAACGGTTTAACCAGTATTGAAGTGTTGACAACAGCATATCAGTTAATTAAAGGGACGATATACCATTCAAAAATACAGTTAATCCTATAATTAATAAAAGAATTTAGTGGCGTAAAACAGACATGCCTAGTATAGGAACAAAACTTAATTAAATATGTATGAAAATGGCTTTACAACAACTCACTGGTATGTGAAATGCTTAACATGTAGAACAAATAAACACTGAACATATAAACTGATATACTGTGAGGCTTAATATGCATGCAGACAATGTGTATAAAGAGAATGTTTAAGATGCTGACTAGAATGTATTTCATATGTACATACCGGCTTATAAATATATATTAAAAATTGTTAATACTGTATGTTTGCTCTCATACATGACAATAAAGAACGTAGAAGTATTGCTATCAAGTAAAGTCTGCTGCTATTAAAACTGACTTTTTTAATAATATTAAAGTCATCATCTTTATACACTTCAATCTATTCCATGTATAGATCAAATCCATAAAAAGCATCGTTCTCTAACAATAAAGGGAATGTAGCGACACAGCCAAACCATCTTTATTATTGAGGATTCTGAAAAACTTGAATAAGCATGAAAGAATTATCAAAATTCGGATGATAAACGAAGAAGATGTGATCATTTGAAGTTTCTGTCGAAACGTAATGGAAGCCGCCATTTTGAAAGCTATGACATCACAGTTCTAAATGACCATATATGGAATATTTATAGATATGAAAATGTATTGATTTATAGGGAAAATATGACTCCAGTTGTATGAAACATATGTATTCTTAATTGCAATAGTTATTTATATGACCAGTAAAGGATATTTTGCATTCATTTATAGTGAGTTTCTTTGTTTTAAATGATATTTATCAATATTCCATATATGGTCATTTAGAGCTGTGATGTCATTGCTTTCAAAATGGCGGCTCCCATATCCATTTTAGAATAACCTTCAATGGTCATATCTTTTATATTTATCATCCGATTTTGATAATTTGTTCACCTTTCACCAAGTTTTTCAGAACTCTCAATATTAGAGTTAGTTTGGCTGTGTCGCTACATTCCCTTTAAAGCACTGTTTAATACATCATTTTCCAAGCAACACACGAAATAGGTGGGCAATAAACTGCATGCTTGTCATGTTTCTTCGGCAGGTCTTTGAAGAAACTAAACATCATTGGTGACTTTTTTGCAGCCGGCTCTTTCTTTCCTGTTAGCTTTTGGGCAGACCTTATGTGTCCTCTTTTCCACTTTTGTTTTGTTTTTGTGCTTTTTACGATCCACTGCCTTCTGCTTTGCTGTGTGGCGTTCTCCAAACTTGGCAATATACACATCAGATAGCTGGACCAGCCTTGTGAACTTGCAAGCGATCATATCTCTCACAACAGATGCATCAGTCCTCTGAACCTTTTTCCAGAAATCTTCCTTTTTCTTTAAATCCATTTTTGTTTTCTACATCTTGTACTTTTGAAATCCCTTCTCGCACCATTCATTCAGAAACCTAAATTTCTCAACACATTCAGGAACTCGGTCATACTTCTTCTCATATGGAACGAGATCAATTGGATTCATCAACAGTACATCTTTTATACTCCTTCTCTACCTCGTGCATCCTTAATGCGATGTTTTGGTTTCTGAAGTACTCCCTTCTGGCTATAACATATGGAAATGGAGGCCACTTTAATGCAAGTATTACAATACCTCTTGCTGTGTTCTGTGACCCTCATCTACCGGTACTTGTATGATGGACTGCTGTACTTGTATGATGGACTGCTGTACTTGTATGATGGACTGCTGTACTTGTTTGATGGACTGCGGTACTTGTATGATGGACTGCTGTACTTGTATGATGGACTGCTGTACTTGTATGATGGACTGCTGTACTTGTATGATGGACTGCGGTACTTGTATGATGGACTGCTGTACTTGTATGATGGACTGCGGTACTTGTATGATGGACTGCTGTACTTGTATGATGGACTGCTGTACTTGTATGATGGACTGCGTGAACATCATCAACCAGGAAGTGGGCTTAAGAAGCAGCCTCAGCCACATGCAATGCCAGGTTACAGGCAAAGCTATGCTCTGTATGCCAGAGTGAATTAGAAAGGAGTGGAACATGGTAGACATGCACAGAACAAGGCAATACGCCACACGACCAAACAAAACTAAATTAAATCTGTACTGTAAATCCCAGGCCCCCAACCCAGGAATCAAAATGGTCAGTCCCTAATGAACCAAATGAATGAAAAGGACCCACATGGACGATTATATAAGGCATGTTAAACAAATATCAAAACATGATTTTATTCATTCCCTTCAGAACTTGCCACATTGACTAAATAGCTGTAAATGGAGAATATTAATTTGTATTCCCTTCAGAACATGCCGGCATTCTACTAAATATGTTGTAAATTGAAAAATATTATTTTTCATTCCCTTCAGAACTTGAAACATTGAACGTGTCCATTTTACAAAAACTGCGAAAAATGCGCAAATCACAAAGACGATCTGTGTCCACATTTCCAAAAACTTGATATTTTACCCTAAAAAAGTAATCCAAGCCCCTTTTTCTATGTATTTGTCCCCAAAGGAGACCCTTTCTCCGGAATATACCTTCCATGTGTCACATTATAACAACTTCTAAAATGTGGACACAGCTCTATAAGGCGGTGTGTCCACATTTTAAAAAATGACACTTTTCTTAGGAAAAACATACTTTTTTAAAATGTGGACCACCGCCTTATAGAGCTGTGTCCACATTTTAGAAGTTGTTATAATGTGACACATGGAAGGTATCTAGAAGGCGATGTGTCCACATTTTAAAAAAGCATGTTTTTCCTAAGAAAAGTGTCTTTTTTTAAAATGTGGACACGGCTCTATAAGGCAGCGTGTACACATTTTAAAAAACGTATGGTTTTCCTAAGAAAAGTGTCTTTTTTTGAAATGTGGACACACCACCTTTTAGAGCCGTGTCCACATTTTAAAAAAGCATGTTTTTCCTAAGAAAAGTGTATTTTTTAACACACCGCCTTATATGAACGTGTCCACTTCTTCAATATTAAGTAGCAAAAACATAAAAAAAAACACTTTTAAAAAAGTCTCAAAATCAGTTTACTCAAATTGGGACAGGGCCCAATAATTATTTGTTATTGGGTTTGTTACCGACTGACCCCACATATTTCTGTAGGGCGTCAGTAACAAACCCAATAACTGATTTATTGCATCAAGATAAACACCAGTATTTAACACATTTTAATTGAGCGTCAACGTCATTCAGACCGCGCAATATGACGTCATGACGTTGACGTCACGACCGGTACAGTTTAAAAAAATAATTTACTTATTATGTTTCATTCGCAACATCTCGTACACTGCTTCGCAGCATGATCCGAATCGGGATCCCGAAGAATGACGGGATTGGGCGAGCGTTCACGATTGATTATGTTTGTTACTAACGCCTAAAAGAACTATTTGCAAATGATTTAAACTTTGAATCGGAATTGTAGTCCATATTGTTTTAGTGACCCTCTATGAAATCTACTGACCCACTATAGAAAAATAGAGGGGTCACCACTGAGATATCTAGAATTTTGTGCGATGTACAATAAATAATTATTCTGTGTGGGACGCGTTTTGTGTGATTGGATTTTGAATTCCTAATCTTCCTCCATGTTTGATGTTAAAGGGACACATGGCAATCTTGATTTTTTTTTAAAACTCGTGTTCGTTTTTCTACATAATTTGCATTTTTGCAATCATAAATATTAATTATTAGAATAGTTTTTTGGTTATTAAAGAAAAAACATTTTAAATATTTGTTTTCGAACTTATTATTAGATCTATTTATTTATTTTCAACAAATAAAATTGTTAGTTTTTTTGTTTTGTTTTTTTAATTTGTTTTCTTTTTGTGAGCATGGGACAAAGGTTTAACTCTGTTGTGGGTGTTGTTTGGGGGAGCGTTTTTTTGTGCAATTTGTTTAACAGAAGTACTGGTGGACATTTTATGATGACAGCCGTTGCTATAAGAGCCATTTTAGCAAGTAGAGCGTCCACAAGTGGGTGGCTTCAAACTCATGGTTTCCGCTCAACACACACGTTCCATAACTCTTAATATGTCTTTTTGTTCGGCTTAAAAAGTCGTTACATTCTTATATCCTCAACATTGCTTAATAGCAAAGTTATGGCCTTTATAAGCGAGACACCTATTGTCGACAGGAGGACTTGTTTTCATAAAATAGTATGATTTAAATCAACAGGTGGTAACCCTGTCCACCACCTTTTATGCATGTGGTGTCCCGTACTAACCAAACACAGGTGGTACCCCTGTCCTCCACCTTTTATGCATGTGGTGTCCCGTACTAACCATACACAGGTGGTACCCCTGTCCTCCACCTTTTATGCATGTGGTGTCCCGTACTTTGCTGCTAGATGATTATTTATCCATGTACTTGTTGTTAGTTTTAGATGCATGCTCTTGGTTGGCTGCCTTCTATGAAGTTTACATTTCATGTCTGACATTTGTATCTAGTTATGTAATGCCACTTCATGCATTCTCTTTATGCAGAATGCATGATATTTTACTATATTGTTTTTATTTTTAGGGGATTTACGACTACAAAAGAAACTTGACAAAATAATAAGAGGTTTGCTGTGAGCACCTTTAAACACTAATTTCCCACCAATTTTGTATTATTATACATGTATATCTAACAGCTTTGTCTGTATCCTGGAGGCCTAAATAAGTTGTTTTAATGAATAGCATTATTTTTAGTAAACTTTCCATGCTGCTATACATATATTTTGGTGATTAGGCTTTAGACTGGCTTTCTAGTTTATTTCTGGCGTATGTCGTTTGGCAGACGGGTAGGTGTTTGGGCGCCGTTAAACTCATGGTTTCCACTCAATCACTTTTGTTAGTAATGACATATTGTGATAAAACTTGAAAGATAGGTAGGTGATATGGGAAGTAATGTTGGGATTGTATTTGGAGTCACTGGGATCAAGGTCAAGGTCACTGTTACTAAAAATAGAAAAAATTGTTTCTGCTAATAACTTTTGTTAGGAATCAGGTATTGCGACGAAACTTGCTAGGTAGGTAGCTGACGTGGAAAGGAAAGTTGGGATTCTATTTGGGGCCATTGAAGTCAAGGTCACTGTTACTAAAAATAGAAAAATGTTTTCCACTCAATAACTTTTGTTAGGATTGAGGTATTGCAACAAAACGTGCTGGGTAGGTAGCTTATATGGAAAGGAAGGTTGAGATTGCATTTGGGGTCACTGGGTCAAGGTCGCTGTTACTGAAAATAGACAAAATGTTTTCCGCTCTGTAACTTTTGTTAAGAGTGAGGTATTACGACGAAATTAGCTGGGTATGTAGTTTATATGGAAAGGAAGCTTGGGAATCCATTTGAGGTCAAGGTAACTGTTACTAAAAAGAAAAATGGTTTCCAATCAATAACTTTTGTTAGGAGTGTTAGGAGTGTGATTTTGTAACGAAACTTGCTATGTAGGTTGCGTATATAGAAGGGAAGCTTGGGATTGCATTTTGGGTCACTGGTTTCAATGGCAAGGTCGCTGTTATTAAAAATAGAAAACATGTTTCCACTGAATAACATTTTAGGAATGAAGTATTATGATGAAACTTGCTGGGTAGGTGGCTTATTTGAAAGGAAGCTTAGGATTGCATTTGGGATCACTGGGATCAAGGTCAAGGTCAAGGTCGCTGAGACTAAAAATAGAACATGGTTTCCTCTCAATAACGTTGGTTAGGAATGAAGTATACGATGAAACCTGCTGGGTAGGTAGCTTATTTGAAGCTTAGGGTTCACTGGTATCAAGGGCAAGGTTGCTGTTACTAAAAATAGAAAAATAATTCTCTAAAGAACCTTTGTTATGAATGAGGAATTGCGATGCAACTTCTAGGTAGGTAGATTATTTGAAAGGAAGCTTGGGATTGCATTTAAGATCACTGGTGTCAAAGTCGCTGTGACTAAAAATAGAAAAAATGTTTTCCGCTCAATAAAGTGCGTTAGGAATGAAGTATTGCGACGACATTTGGTGGGTTGGTAGCTTATATGGAAAAGTAGCTTGGCATTGTATTTGGGGACACTGGGTCAAGGTCATGCCACTTCTGCTAAAATAGAAAAGAACGGTTTCCAGGCAATAACTTCAGTTGGGAGTGGGATATTGAAGTGAAACTTGGTGTTTAGGTAGGGTATATGGAAATAAAGTAAGCTTATGCTAAACCTGATTTTCGTGGAATTTCGACGTTTTTTGTCTTAGTTTTTAATTTCTGACTTTAAATTGCTGTGAAGGCACAATGTTTTTAGTCGAATTATTAGTATGTCTACGTGTTTCAGCAAATTGCAAAAATTACAAGGTATTTATAATATAAGTAGATTCTTAATAGATACTCTTTTAATCGTTCATTTTAATGTACACTTCAGGTCATGTGACGGTGTTGATTACGTTCTACATGCTTCTCAAGGCATCGACTCCAGTAAGGAAGTTAAAGGTGTCAAAGCTGGCTTGCAGGAAGTCCAGAAGGAAGTTGCCAAGATGAAGAAAATCAAGAAAGAAGATCTGGCAAGACTTGGAAAGGAGCAGGTCAGCAGCCTAAAGGATATTGATGCCTTCAGAGATGAAATAGTCAATCATCTTGACAAAATGGTGAGCAAGGCTAAAGATGAAGTAAGAGCCAAACATACCGGAATGGAAAAATAAATTGACACAGACATTAAAGCTCTCAGTGAGATGGATGTAACGCTGACATCCAATATTAAACAACTAGACATCATCCAGGGACAACACGAGGTACAAGTCTTCCTGTATGTGAAACAAGGAAATGGTATCGAAACTGAAGGGAGGAAACTTATTCAAGAGCTGGGCAGATCAGTCGGAATAGAAACAATAAACTATTTCATCAACAGTAACATTAAAGAATATCTGAATTCCATAGGTAACATCCAAGACATAAAAAAGAAACCACAAATCAAAACCATAGACAACAGACCGGTCAACTCTGCTACCCTACATGGACAATACAGCATCAAGGTCAAAGGTGATGTACAGACATGTGATGTCGTGGATGCCTGTCTAATTAAAGATGGATATACAGTAATATCAGACACGGGCAACGGCAAGCTGATACTCCTGGACCATACCTACACAGTAGTAGACAGCTGCACCCTGCCTGGTTGGCCATTGGGCATATGCAGTACTGGTCCCAGTGAAATCGCAGTAGTATTAATCACACCCAAACAACAGATGATACAGTTTGTATCCATTGGTGATAAACTAACCCTCACAAGATCATTCAATGTGGGTAGACATAGACGTCGTGTGGCTTTCAGCGAGGGGGAATTGTTTGTTATCTGTAGGGATAATAAAGGGAAAGTCCAACCAGAAGTGCAAGTATACAGTCTAACTGGGAACCATCTTCGTACAATCAGGAATGACACATCTGGGCGGCAGATATTCTTGAACCCCTTAAGCATTGCTTTAAGTAATGATGGAACCAGGATCCATGTTGCTGACAACAAAGGAGTGATCACCGTGGACAGGCAGGGACAACATCAATCAACATTCACTCATCCATCACTGAAACAGCCCTGTGGAATATGTGTACTGGAGAATGACAACCTGCTGGTGTCCGATTGGTTATCCAACAACGTCGTCCAAATTGATAGCCAAGGAAAGATGTCTGGCGAAATTATCTCACAAACATATGGGTTAAAGAAGGGGTTAAAGAAGATACTGTCACTGAGTTATGACAGGGCCAACTCTCGGTTGATTGTCACAGGAAAAGCAGTTGATGACGTCACAGTGTTTGACCTTATAAGAAGGTAATGACATGTGAACAATAAACCCATAGGCAGGTCTTACTCGTCTGTTATGTACACACTTTGACACAGTTGAATAGCAATGAAGATAAATACAAAAACTAACATAGTCAAGAATGGCTACCAATGTGACCACTCATGATGTTGTAAGTGCGACAATTACCCAACAACTCTTGTTGTAACATGCATGCTGACACGTGTTTCAATTGAGGACAGAACTGAGTTAATGCTATTTCGCAAGAAAAACAATGGTGCCGCTCTTGAAAACGAACAACACGCTAAACCAATTTTACATCAAATGTTGTAAATGCATACGAGAACATTGAACATGTTTACACATTCATGACAAACAACTATTGGAGTGTTTCCAGAAAATATACAAATCAAATTGGATTAATAAAAAAAAAAATCTATATTTATTTAATCATGTTAACACATATATTAGCGCAAAGGACAAGCCGAAGTGTTTACGACAATGGAAGCGACAATGGCTTCCTTTCCAGAAAATGTTCTTTACAGAAAAAAATCAATTCATCTTGGATTCGCTTTCACCATATTTCATTCATTTATACTGTGCATATACATGAATTAGTGTGAACGGTATACAAGTATATTTTCAAATACCGTTGGCAGTATACGAATACAGATTAAACAACGTACTACCAGGTTGCTTAAGTAATTGATGACTAATGGTAAAACAAACAAAACAACTGACTGTTCTTTATGGTGAGTGAGCGACTGGATCAAGAAGTCATTTTATTATTATAAACAGATGGACACACTGGAAACCGTTCTAAACTATGGAATGTGAACCATCATCACATTTTACAAATAATGTTTAATTAAAACATACATCGCCTAAAAATATAGACCTGTTAAAACCAGGGGTTGCCTGGTCAATAGGTCATATACACTAAAAATTCAATTGTCATTTTTCCATTTCTTTGCACATAACTTGGTGTATGTAATCGTCTATGAAAGATAAACAACATATCAAACGATTTTATTATTTCGAACTCGGAAGTCTGGCCGAGGGGCCCCAGGGTGGGTGGGGCAGGCGGGGGAGGGATTTTTCTTATTTTTGGTAATTATGTCTCAAATGAAACATTATGATGATTGCTCTACACCCAGGGGCCCTTAGGAGGTCAAAAGGTCAAATACACTAAAAATTCAATTACACTATTTTTTCCATATTTTTGCACATTACATGGTGTATGTAAATAGCCTATGAACATGATGAAAGATTAAACAACATATCAAACGATTTTATTATTTCGAACTCCAACGTCTGCCTGGGGGCCCAGGGTGGGTGAGGCGGGGGTGGTGCGTGGGGTGGGGGGAGGTGTGGCGAGGGAATTTGGGGCATTTTTCTCTATTTTTTTGTAATTATATCTCAAATGAAACATCGGTGGGGGCCTGGGGGAAGGGGCATCACATACACTAATAATTCAATTACAGTGTTATTTTCCATACTTTTGCACATTAGTTGGTATAATAGTCATCTATGAAAGAGATACACAGCATGTCAAATGATTTATTATTTAAAACTAAGGTCGTCTTCCCTGGGGATTGGGGTTGGAGGAGGTGGGTGGTGGGGGAAGGGTATGAGTGGGTCATTTTTTTTTAAATTATGTCTCAAACGAACATTTTGATGAAAGGATTACAGGGTATAATAATATGTTGCTCTCCTGTATGTGTGTATGTGTGTGTGTTTGTAGTGGGTGGGATGGCCTGTGTGCAGAAAACGTGGCTATTTGCGATGGCTTGTCGTTGAATTCATTCTAGTTATTATCATTATCAATGTTATTATCATCTCTAAATACAGACTATATTCCTTTGTTTTATCATGATTATTATCTCTGTTATTATCTTCTGTAAATACAGGCTTTATTCATTAATTTTATCATTATTATTATCACTGTTTTTATCTTCTGTAAATACAGACTACATTCATTAGTTTTATCATTATTATTATCAGTGTTATTATCTTCTGTAAATACAGACTATATTCATTAGTTTTATCGTTATTATTATCAGTGTTACTATCTTCTGTAAATACAGACTATATTCATTAGTTTTATCGTTATTATTACCAGTGTTACTATCTTCTGTAAATACAGACTATATTCATTAGTTTTATCGTTATTATTATCAGTGTTACTATCTTCTGTAAATACAGACAATATTCATTAGTTTTATCGTTATTATTATCAGTGTTACTATCTTCTGTAAATACAGACTATATTCATTAGTTTTATCGTTATTATTATCAGTGTTACTATCTTCTGTAAATACAGACTATATTCATTAGTTTTATCGTTATTATTACCAGTGTTACTATCTTCTGTTAATACAGACTCTATTCATTAGTTTTATCGTTATTATTATCAGTGTTACTATCTTCTGTAAATACAGACTATATTCATTAGTTTTATCGTTATTATTACCAGTGTTACTATCTTCTGTAAATACAGACTATATTCATTAGTGTGATCATAAGTATTATCGTTATTATTATCATCTGAAAAATACAGATTATAATTATGCATGATTTTCCGCTCACCACTCAACACCTCTGGATAAGTGCATGATTCCCTGCTCACCTACCAACCCTTCTAGAGCCGTGCATGAATCTCTGCTCACCTACCAGTCCTTCTAGATCCGTGCATGATTCTCCGATCACCACCCAACCCCTATGAAATCGTGCCTGATTCTCCACTCACCACCCAAAGTGAAACTCTCTGGATCCATGTCTGATTCTCTGTTCAACACCCACACCATATGGATAAATAACTGAGTCTTCACTCATCAACCAACTCCTGTGAATCCGCCTGATTTTCCACTCACCGCCAAACCATCTGGATCCATGCCTCCCTATCCAACTCCTTTGGCTCCCTCTGGGTCTGTACCTGATTCACCTTCCAACCTCTTTGGATCCATGTGTTATTCTTTTATCATCACTCAACCCCTCTGGATCCATACCTGATGCTCCACTCACCATACAACATCCCTGGATCCATACCTAATTGTTTGCTCGCCACCCAACTCCTCCTCCTGTTCTGGATCCGTGCATGATTCTCTGCCAAAGAACGCAATTAATGGTGTGTACAGTTGTTAAGCAAGCACACCTTCTGAATATTTCCACTCACAGCCCAGCCCCTCTAAATCCATGTCTGATTCTCCAATTTCACCACCCAAAGTGAAACCCTCTAGATCCATGTTTGATTCTCCACTCACCACCCAAAGTGAAACCTTCTGAATTCATGCCTAATTCTCCATACACCACCCAAAGTGAAACCCTCTAGATCTGGACCCATGCCTGATTCTCCACTCACCACCCAAAGTGAAACCCTCTAGATCTGGATCCATGCCTGATTCTTCACTCACCACCCAAAGTAAAACCCTCTAGATCCATGTCTGATTCTCCACTCACCACCAAAAGTGAAACCTTCTGGATCTGGATCCATGCCTGATTCTCCACTCACCATCCAAAGTAAAACCCTCTAGATCCATGCCTGATTCTCCACTCACCACCCAAAGTAAAACCCTCTGGATCCATGCCTGATTCTCCACTCACCACCCAAAGTAAAACGCTCTGGATCCATTCCTGATTCTCCATTCACCACCCAAAGTGAACCCCTCTAGATCCATGCCTGATTCTCCACTCACCACCCAAAGTAAAACCCTCTGGATCCCTGCCTGATTCTCCACTCACCACCCAAAGTAAAACCCTCTAGATCCATGCCTGATTCTCCACTCACCGCCCAAACTGAAACCCTCTGGATCCATGCCTGATTATACAATCACCACCCAAAGTTGAAACCTCTGGATCCATGCCTGATTTTCCACGCACAGCCCAAAGTGAAACCCTCTGTATCCATGCCTGATCCTCCACTCATCGCCCAAAGTGAAACTCTCTGGATTCATTCCTGATTCCCCACTCACCACCCAAAGTGAAACCACTAGAGCTATGCCTGATTGTCCACTCACTACCCAAAGTGAAACCCTCTGGATCCATGCCTGATTCTCCACTCACCACCTAAAGTGAACCCCTCTAGATCCATGCCTGATTCTCCACTCAACACCCAAAGTAAAACCCTCTGGATCCATGCCTGATTCCACACTCACCACCCAGAGTGAAACCACTAGAGCTATGCCTGATTCTCCACACACGACCCAAAGTGAGACCCTCTGGATCCATACCTGATTCTCCACTCACCACTCAAAAGTGAAACCTTCTGGTTTCATGCCTGATTCTCCACTCACCACCCAAAATGAAATCCTCTGAATCCATGCCTGATTTCTCCACTCACCACCCAAACCCTCTGGATCCATGTCTGATTCTCCACTCACCACCCAGAGTGAAACCCTCTAGATCCATGTCTGATTCTCCACGCTATGCCTGATTCTTCAGCACCACCAAACCCCTCTGGATCCAAGGTTGATTCTCCAAACACCACCAAAACCTCTGGATCCATGCTTGATTCTCTAGACAACATCAAGACCCTCTGCTTCCGTGCCTGTTTCTCAAATCCCTCCAGATCTGTCTCTGATTCAACGCTTACCACCCAACCGCCCAGATTCTCCACTCAAGCATAACGCCTCTACATAGTAGTATGTGCCTGATTCTCCACACATCACCCAGCCCCTCTGGATACGTTTCTGATTCTCCATACACCAGCCAGCCATACTGAATCCGTGCCTGAGTCTCCACACACCACCCAGTCCCTCTGGATCCGTGCTTGATTCTCCACTTACGACCAAACGTGTGTTTGTGTGTAGTTCTAAGGTTTATAGTCCGTCCGCCAACGAACACGTCAAGGTATACCGAACGCGATGGGCACAATAGAGTCTGGACTTTGCCCAAACACCTCTGAAACTGTGACTGATTCTCCTCTCACCACCCAAACCTTCTGGATCCGTGCCTGCTTCTTAACTCACCAGCAAAACCATCTGGATCTGTGCCGGCTTCCACGCTTACCACAAAACCCCATAATATTAATATATATTAGTCCTGAAGCTACACTACGGAACCTTGTACAACCTTCAGTAAATCATACCACTCTACGGAACCTTGTACAACCTTCAGTAAAGCATACTACACTACGGAACAGTGTATACCCTTCAGTAAAGCATACTATATTACGAAACAGTGTACACCCTTCAGTAAAGCATACTATATTACGGAACAGTGTACACCCTTCAGTAAAGCATACTATATTACGGAACATTGTACTACCTTCAGTAAAGCATACTACACTACGGAACCTTGTACACCCTTCAGTAAAGCATACTACACTACGGAACCTTGTACACCCTTCAGTAAAGCATACTATATTACGGAACATTGTACTACCTTCAGTAAAGCATACTACACTACGGAACCTTGTACACCCTTCAGTAAAGCATACTACACTACGGAACCTTGTACACCCTTCAGTAAAGCATACTATATTACGGAACAGTGTACACCCTTCAGTAAAGCATACTATATTACGGAACATTGTACTACCTTCAGTAAAGCATACTACACTACGGAGCTTGTACACCCTTCAGTAAAGCATACTATTTTACGGAACCTTGTACAACCTTCAGTAAAGTATACTGCACTACGAAACCTTGTACAACCTTCAGTAAAGCATACCACACTACGGAACATTGTACAACCTTCAGTAAAGCATACCACACTATGGTACTGTGTACAACCTTCGATTATATGCAAACATGTTATAATGAGTTCAATGCTTGATAAATACTTCAAGATTGCCATGTTCACGATTAAAGAAACTAACTCGCCAAATTACGGCAATAAGTTCACTATAATATCGTTCATCAAAACTCTACCCAGGTGTTCAGGTCATATACTAATATATGTGTGCCGATATAAAAGTATAGATTTTTTCACGGGTTCTTAAAATGCCCGCGATTGAATGTGTAAAAAAATGAGTTGATTACTCTTAATTTGACTCCAGTTTTGGGGTTTGGTCTGGCTGGTTAAAGCCGTTTATATTATGTCTACAGAGTTTGCATTCTCAAAATATGTAAGTTATACATACCTCTTCGTTTGTAGGTTTGGCGGGATAGCTACTTTAATTAAGCATGTATGAAATAGGGGTAATGTGTTGTACTATGTATGGGTCGCTACATGGCTTAACATGCAGACTGTTGAAATAGGGGTAATGTGTTGTACTATGTATGGGTCGCTACATGGCTTAACATGCAGACTGTTGAAATAGGGGTAATGTGTTGTACTATGGGTCGCTACATGGCTTAACATGCAGACTGTTGAAATAGGGGTAATGTGTTGTACTATGGGTCGCTACATGGCTTAACATGCAGACTGTTGAAATAGGGGTAATGTGTTGTACTATGTATGGGTCGCTACATGGCTTAACATGCAGACTGTTGAAATAGGGGTAATGTGTTGTACTATGGGTCGCTACATGGCTTAACATGCAGACTGTTGAAATAGGGGTAATGTGTTGTACTATGTATGGGTCGCTACATGGCTTAACATGCAGACTGTTGAAACAGGGTTAATGTGTTGTACTATGGGTCGCTACATGGCTTAACATGCAGACTGTTGAAATAGGGGTAATGTGTTGTACTATGGGTCGCTACATGGCTTAACATGCAGACTGTTGAAATAGGGGTAATGTGTTGTACTATGTATGGGTCGCTACATGGCTTAACATGCAGACTGTTGAAATAGGGGTAATGTGTTGTACTATGTATGGGTCGCTACATGGCTTAACATGCAGACTGTTTGAAATAGGAGTAATATGTTGTACTATTGGTCGCTACATAGCTTAACATGCAGACTGTTGAAATAGGGGTAATGTGTTGTACTATGGGTCGCTACATAGCTTAACATGCAGACTGTTGAAATAGGGGTAATATGTTGTACTATGGGTCGCTACACAGCTTAACATGCAGACTGTTGAAATAGGGGTAATGTGTTGTACTATGGGTCGCTACATAGCTTAACATGCAGACTGTTGAAATAGGGGTAATGTGTTGTACTATGGGTCGCTACATGGCTTAACATGCAGACTGTTGAAATAGGGGTAATATGTTGTACTATGGGTCGCTACATAGCTTAACATGCAGACTGTTGAAATAGGGGTAATGTGTTGTACTATGGGTCGCTACATAGCTTTACATGCAGACTGTTTGAAATAGGGGTAATGTGTTGTACTATTGGTCGCTACATAGCTTAACATGCAGACTGTTGAAATAAGGGTAATGTGTTGTACTATTGGTCGCTACATAGCTTAACACGCAGACTGTGTGAAATAAGGGTAATGTGTTGTATATGGGTCGCTACATAGCTTAACATGCAGACTGTTTGAAATAGGATTAATGTGTTGTACTATTGGTCGCTACATAGCTTAACATGCAGACTGTGTGAAATAGGGGTAATGTGTTGTACTATTGGTCGCTACATAGCTTAACATGCAGACTGTGTGAAATAAGGTTAATGTGATGTATATGGGTCGCTACATAGCTTAACATGCAGACTGTGTGAAATAGGGGTAATGTGTTGTACTATTGGTCGCTACATAGCTTAAAGACCCAACTGGGGTATATAAGGGAGGTAATGGCTGGGGTGGTTTCCCTTGTATATTTGAACATGTTTCATGTCAGGGACACTTTTTCTTCAAAAAATCATAAAAAACAGTGATAGTTATCTTTCAAAAAATATATGCTTGAAGTTTAATTGATTTTCTTTCATTATTATGAAAATAATGTTATATGGTTCTTTCTGATTTCCATAATTAAATAAAATCATCAAACCAAAATTTCAAATTTCAAATTCATGGGAGGAGCTAAGTATTCATGAGATCATGTGACTCCATTGTTTTTAAACAAATGAACAAGAAACACATGGTAGTATGCTATTGCTGTATAGGTTAGTAAAATGTGTATAATAAACATGCTTAGCACTTACTCTGGATGTTTTTAATTTGTGAAATTCTCAAAATACATGTACATTTGTGTTGCAGCATTTCATATCCATTTTTTAAACACCTATTAATGTTTCACCAATCGAAGTTTGCATCATTTTTAAAATGTTAGTATTATACTGTTTGTGTTTTGTCGCTCAAATACTGATGTATACACATATCCTTTTATTGAATAATCTGTGCAACAGTACATCATGGTACATATATTAAAAATATATCACAATGTGTGTTGTATTACCAACAAAGACCGGTATACGGCTCTCCTGGTAGGTTATGATAGCGAGACCTTACTATGTTGAATACACATTCTGTCATTATCTCTCTTAGAATTCTAACAACACTCTCATCTACGTGGTCCCTTTTCATTAATCTAGCCTTTCTAACAAGATACTCAGTTTTGCGCCAAGCATTTCTTCTGTCACCCTTCTTTAAATTCTATTTTTGGCATGTGGTCTTGACCCACTTCCAAGCCATGATTGTTCATGTGTAATCACAAATGATGACATGGAGAACAAAAGCAATGGAATAAAACAAATGGGAAAATAAAAATGCAGAAATGGATCCTCTACCTTACTTGTAATGGAATTGTCCAATTATGATACAGGCTAATTGGGCCAGTAGAACATGATCCATACAATGCAACCTTATCAAAGGTGTTAACATATATATACTCATTATGTCTGGTATTTGTGGATCAGTGTTGCTGTATACAGATTACACATTCATTAAACATATACTAATGGATGACAATTTGTCAAGGAAAAAAATAAAATAAAAGTGCTCAAAAGAAAAACAGATCAAATTGGCTGAATTATGTGTTCCTGTTTTAGAATAATAAAACTAATGAATATCATAAATACAGTTATTGTGTACAAGTTAGTATATGAGACATACAAGTATACATGTATTTAATTACTTGGAAGAGAAAATTATGTCGTATCTGTTTAAAACTCATGGGAATTACTAATAATCAACAGGTCAACAATGTGTTTTCTGTCGGCTGCTGCAATCCCAATCTATATTTAGCTAACACTGTATTGCCACTCACTGATAATACACACACACAGCAGAGTTAATTTACATCCGAAGGTCTGATCGGATGTTGGGCCTTTAACATGCAGACTGTGTGAAATAGGGGTAATGTAGGGTAATGTGTCGTACTATGGGTCGCTACATATATACAGTCTGTTTTTATTGATTCGGGTTTTGTATCAAGCTGTAACGTTGAATAAACGATATTACGCCTCTATACTATCTAACGTTAAATTACGTCTTGAACAATTACCAAATGTACTAATTTGTGATAACGTTATATGCCGGTTTTTTTATACTTTTAAATATCCGCTTTGCACGGAGACTGATTGTCTCAATTAGAAATAAACACAGGTAACTGATTTATAGTGATTATGGGCATAATCTTAGCGGATATAGCTAATCTGTAACGATTAAGACCATTGACTTTCGCTGTTTGTACGTTCTTTTTCTTGCATACATGTGCAGAAGGTCTTGTTCCACCACCTCGATAATGAGCTATTTGTAATTGTAATAATAAACCATAATATAATCCCGAGACCATAAAGACTGGATTAACAGATTTTATAATGCTTCACTTATTCTATCCAGAGTACCCAATATTTATATTATACGTTTAAAGCCATAAACGTAATAACTTTAATTTGGATAACAATTTTACGGATTACTGCAGGCTGAATGGTTCAATCGGTAAGCGATACTGCGTGCGGTGGTTAGTTATTCATGGCTGAGGTGATTATTTTGATAATCGATCAGTAATTGTTACTAATTGTTTGGTCAACTGAGGCTTGCAATATGCATGTTCTTTAATAAAAAGATACACATATCATATGGTGAAACTTTTGGATAACAGTGTTATTTATTTCAAATCTGGATTTATCAATTTGGATATATCACATTTGCTAAGGTAAAGCTACATAGACTCTTTAAAACTTTCTGATCTATTTATAAAGCATTATGATTTATTATTATTATTTTTTGATTTTTTTTTGATTTTTTGTAATAAATGTGTAATGTTTAAAATGACTGTTTGTTTGTATGGTGTTTTATTTTGTTTTTAGCAACATGTAAGGCTATACATGACGATTGATTTTTTGTGTTAGCGACAGACCACCCCATTGTTGCTGGGTAGAACTAGATGTATATACATCCCGCTATCCGTCATAATCGATACTTTCTCACTTACAAGTCGAGCTCCCAGTGGGGGTTCAAACACACAGTGGTGAGAGGCGAGAACGGTCGAGCTCCAAGTTGGGGTTCAAACCCGCAGTGGTGAGAGTCGAGAACGGTCGAGCTCCCAGTTGGGGTTCAAGCCCGCAGTGGTGAGAGACGAGAACGTTTTAGATCGTCTTTACTATTCTGGCCAGGGAGTGTCATTCAAACAAACAAACACATACACCAAAAGCAGTGTTGATAACCTTTTCTGTTTAATGACAATGGTACTCATCTATAATAAAAGTCAGTTTAAGAGACAATAATACTATTTCCTCTTCCTTACTGGTACAAATATACAACTCAATTTTTGCTATGCACCATTTCAACTTCAAAAGAAAATGGATATGGAAGCCGACATTCTGAGATCTTTACTCAGTAACGTGATAGTTCTTAATTACCAGATATGGCACATTGATCAATAGTATTACCATATATGGCACATTGATCAATAGTATTACCAGATATGGCACATTGATCAATAGTATTACCATATATGGCACATTGATCAATAGTATTACCAGATGTGGCACATTGATCAATAGTATTACCAGATATGGCACATTGATCAATAGTATTACCAGATGTGGCACATTGATCAATAGTATTACCAGATATGGCACATTGATCAATAGTATTACCAGATATGGCACATTGATCACTAGTATTACCAGATATGGCACATTGATCAATAGTATTACCAGATATGGCACATTGATCACTAGTATTACCAGATATGGCACATTGATCACTAGTATTACCAGATATGGCACATTGATCACTAGTATTACCAGATATGGCACATTGATCAATAGTATTACCAGATGTGGCACATTGATCAATAGTATTACCAGATATGGCACATTGATCAATAGTATTACCAGATGTGGCACATTGATCAATAGTATTACCAGATGTGGCACATTGATCAATAGTATTACCAGATATGGCACATTGATCAATAGTATTACCAGATATGGCACATTGATCAATAGTATTACCAGATATGGCACATTGATCAATAGTATTACCAGATATGGCACATTGATCAATAGTATTACCAGATATGGCACATTGATCAATAGTATTACCAGATATGGCACATTGATCAATAGTATTACCAGATATGGCACATTGATCAATAGTATTACCAGATATGGCACATTGATCAATAGTATTACCAGATATGGCACATTGATCAATAGTATTACCAGATATGGCACATTGATCGATAGTATTACCAGATATGGCACATTGATCGATAGTATTACCAGATATGGCACATTGATCGATAGTATTACCAGATATGGCACATTGATCGATAGTATTACCAGATATGGCACATTGATCGATAGTATTACCAGATATGGCACATTGATCGATAGTATTACCAGATATGGCACATTGATCAATAGTATTACCAGATATGGCACATTGATCAATAGTATTACCAGATATGGCACATTGATCAATAGTATTACCAGATATGGCACATTGATCAATAGTATTACCAGATATGGCACATTGATCAGTAGTATTACCAGATGTGGCACATTGATCAATAGTATTACCAGATATGGCACATTGATCAATAGTATTACCAGATATGGCACATTGATCAATAGTATTTAAAGCAAAGAAAATGACTGCACAATAATGCAAAATCGTTAAATGATCATATAGTGCATTAATACACGTCAATATACATACTTTTCAAACAGTTACTAAAATTTTCTTTCTTATAAATCTGTAAATTATCATTATCAAATTGTTTTAATTCTGGCTGAAATACGAATGTCAAGCATTTAAAATATGAAGAGAAGAGAAGAGAACATAGTTTTATTGACTTGTACGTTAAGTTCATCATCATAACATATATACAACAATTACTACATACATATGTAAGTCACGTTCAACCTGCAAATAATATGATTAATATACAGACTCACACTTTTCCCATATCTACATGTGTGACTTTAGTGTTTACATGGGTCGTTTGTAATTGCTTATTGTGGTTTAGTTCTAGCATTGCCCATGAAAAAAATAAAATGAAATGATGTAAAAATGATTGAATTGGTATTTCCTTTTTATTTTATTGAAAAACATTCAACCCATCGATATATATAACCCAAAACGTGAGCGGTGTAGTTAGCAGTTTTGAGAAGTGTATATCAGCTCTAAGAGGATGTACTATAAAGTTTTCAAACACGCGTTATAGGTATTCCATGTGACATTTAACATATGCACGTATGAACGTTTAATACTGAATGGCGGGTATGTATGTTAACGTGCTATAGAACAATACTAATACCATAAATAATTAAAGCTCAACGATTTTGATCTGTTTTTGGTATACAGTTGTCAGTAAGGTCGACTAATAAGCATATAATCACAAATTTGAATCTCCAGTCTGTAAACACCCCTTTATACACATAAGCTAAGATAATAGTCTCTTGTCTGAATATTGATTGTATATGATACTGACGCATCAGAGTTTAAGATTACTGTATTTTTAAGATTTAGTTCAACAAAAGGTTGTTGTTTCGTATGATATAAAGCACGTATTTTGTTCGGGAGTATCAATTTATATACAAAATAAAAACAGTACACTTCGTATTGTGTCCAGTCTGCATGTAAATCTAGATGGAATATTGTTATTAGTTTTATAGTGTTGCTATAAAATATACAATTCAATAAACCCGTAGGTTCAAATATATTAATGCGTTTACAGTAGATATTAGCTTACTGAGTGCTTTACTCTCAGGAAGTGTCGATTCTTACGGATAGCGGGAGGTATACAATACTGGTTCTACCCAGGAAAAGTGGGTGGTCTGTCTCCACCATACAAAAAACCGACCGTCATATATAACCTTACATGTGTTGAAAATGACGTTAAACACCATACAAACAAACAAAACAAACAAACAGGTTGTCGAGATTATTTTATACTATCAGAATCACCGGAACTGATGATTTATAAACGAATTGGGTATTATTTCATGACATGGCTAGAGGTATTATTTCATGACATGGCTAGAGGTATTATTTCATGACATGGCTAGAAATAACTTTCGGGAGGCCATTGTGTTCAAAGCTGGATCCCGTGCTGAAGCTAAAACACCGTTATCAAAACTAGGAAGGGTGCCAGGCTGAATCATGCGACGTTTGCACATATAAGGGTCAATGGTCATCAAGGCCAATTCTAAATAATTCGTTTGGTTAAATGACAATATAATTATATGTTGAGCAGACTTCTTTACAAAAACTTTCAATTGATGTTTGGTATTTTGAGTGATATTACAGGCATTTTTGTCTTGGTAGTAGTAGGGCGAGACTTCGGAATCACTTTTCCGACGGCGATGACGGCGTCTTCAACATTTGGTTTAAGTGTTTATTTAAAATTGCTTTGAAGGTTTATATTTCCAATACCATCAATGGTATTACTTTCAAACTTGGTATGCACAATGACGGGGATAATCCCTAATACTCTGACCATGCCCTCACCTCACCAGTGACCTTGACTTTACAGACAAAAGAACTTACTACGCAGTTTGTCTGGGTTAAACTTTTGGTTAATATTTGTTTGACGGTATATATCTCAGTATTATAAATAGTATTGCTCTGAAACTTGGTATGTTTATTAACAGGGGTAAAACCTAATCGCCCGGTCAAGCCCCACTCCACCGGTGACGTTGACATTCACTTTAAAGACAAATTAAGAACTTGGTACATTTTCGTGGCTAAAGTTTTGTATAAGTATTTTTGAAGCTTGAAATCACCAAAGGTATTACTTTGATTGTCTAGATATTCATCTTGATAAACCCCACCCATCTATTCAAGCCCAACCATGCTAATGGCCTTGACTTTACATAGGTAATATGGCTTGATTCAAGTTTTGGTTAAAGGTTTCTTTAAAAGGGGTACATCATACTTGTCATGGGAGTCTAGAAACCCGACTTAAAATTTAAAAAAAAAACACCTTCTATATTAAATGGCCTAAACATAATGTATGAGCCTAAAATAACCTAATGTTTGCACGGTAATTCATTTTTCACAGAGATATGTGCTTTCCTAGCACACCAGACCCACCAAACCATTGGCCCTCTCGCTACAACGTGAGTGAGCAAGAACCCGACAGGCGAGACAGACCTTGCGGTGGCTTTGGTAACAAAAGAAGTACTGGAAGTAATCGATGCGAATCTAATTGACAATTTACCATTCATGTTTAGGTTATATCTGATAACGAGTGTTACTATGACAATTTACATTTTATGCTCGCGTCTGTAGTTTTTTTGTCTTTCGATTCGAAAAGTTGCACCTGTGGATATAGTCCAACTATTACTGAATGCTGACCGTCAATTCGGAAACATTTGACTGACTTTGTTTTATGTAAACTGTGTGCAAAACATTCTAAATTCCACAACACTCCTCCAAAACACAAATCTCCAACACTAGCAGTTTAACGCATAACATATCTAATCAATAATCATAATCAGTCAGGTTTAAAAGCAATTAGTACGAGACATAAACTTAGAAGCGCTTTTGTGTCACGAGCTACGCCACTATTTTCCCTGACATATTCTGAATAAATATCGAAAAGTGATCCCTTGGAAGCAACAAACACAAACAAGAGATAAAAGTATCAGACTCGGTTTTATTGAGTCTGTTTATGAGAGGTAATGCAAAGTGCAACACCATTCACGCCTATTTACCGGCTTAATCGATATTCTACTTTAAAGCCACAAAGAGTGGGCTTGATGTTCTTAAGGGAACAATACTGATTTGTAGTCGGGGCAACCTTTTACGGCCGCCAGAACTAAACAAACTCTAGTGTGAATGTCAATAAATACTGAAAATGGGATCCCTTAGAAGCAACAAACACAATCAAGGCAAACTTCGACCATGCAACAAGGCTGATTTAGGTCAGATTTTAGGTATTACTGAGACACGTTCTCCTTGACAACTGCAACAGTGATTATTGATGGACAACCACTTGTTCACGACATAGGCAGACCTAACAATGCCAACACATTTGGCGGCCTCACAGATATTTACTTTTATGTTGTTACCAGTAAATTTGGAACACGAGTAGATGACGTGCGGGGCTACCTTTTGACCCCGTGAAGACATTAAACACAAACTTGATAGCTAAGTACCAAGTGATAAATTCTAAAAAAAATAAGTGTCATTGCCTATGGTGCAGTTCT
Organism: Cyrtodaria siliqua; assembly: GCA_037043455.1. NCBI lineage: Eukaryota > Metazoa > Mollusca > Bivalvia > Adapedonta > Hiatellidae > Cyrtodaria > Cyrtodaria siliqua. The sequence continues at coordinate 30,190 of JAWPHD010015571.1, read as the reverse complement.
TCAGAAGAAGATTGTTACGGTTAGGGGTCTCATTACAGAAGCATCTATATAACGTTTCAGCAAATCTCGTCCAGTATATACAAAGAAAGTGTTGATAACGCCTTTTCCCTATATACATCTATGCTAAACATGTGAACTCACCATATATGAATTTTGGGGCGGGGCTGTTGTTGACCCCGGGAAGACGAGCAACATAAACATGACAGATTAGTACCTAGCAATCAATCCTAAAAAAAAATGTTTGTCAAAATCCATGGTGCGGTTTTTGAAAAGAATATATTTTAAGTTTTGGGCTATTTTCAATAACTGCTAAAGGTGTATTCTACAGAAGCATCCATATAAAATGTCAGCAAGATTGGTTCAACAGTTTCAGAAAAAGTGCTTCTAATTAATTTTTCATGTATGATCATATATATAAATATTTATAAATATCTATAAACTTTGGACCCCCTTCCGGGGTCACATTTTGACCTCGGGGAGACAAAAAAAATACAAATTTGATTGTTAAGAACCTATCTATCTATGGAACGATTCTTGAGCAGGACACTGCTTAAGGTTTTGGCTATCGATATTACGATGCATGATCACAACTAATTTTCACGGATAAAAGTCGATTCGGCTACTGATGGGCTCCTAATATTCACTGTTGTTTTGGGATAACCAAGGTAACTCGTTTTTCTAGTGACCTTCTTTATTGTCGGATTATTTCCTAATTACTCTCTTTTGTAATTGTAATGCGTTCACGGAACATACTGATGCTATGTTCGCCTTATGTACAACACTGTCTCTGTGTAATGTTTGTGAAATCGACACAATTTAGTTTTTTTGTGCGATTTTGGTTGGGCAGTATTGATCATTTGAACCAATTTTTTCATTTGTTTATAGACGTTTTTAGATTTTTTTGATTTCATTTAATCGACTTTATTGTATTAAATGTTCCATGTAATAGAAAAGAATAGAAAATTCTTGCTGCATAGAAAATTCTTACAATTTACGCATTTGATCGAGACACCTAATCGTCCTGGATATGGGCACGCCGGAAGGAGTTAAACATTGGGGCGGTGGATGTTTGGGGTTTAACCAATTTATCAAGGTTATTCCTCGAATGCCTGTTTTTGTCAGGCTTTAATGTCAGTTATTTTATTATTTTTTTTACAAAATATACTATATCCGTTCGTCAGGTCGTACACTATTAAGATTAACATCACTTGCTGACATTTTAATGTGCGAATGTATCATTGTTTCTATACGTGTATATCAAAATGAACGAGCTGTATTTATTGTCCCTTGTATACATTTAATAGCTGAATGCTGGCATTTGTACATTTTAAAGTGATTAACCGCAGATCTTATAACTTTATTCAGAGATTATTAAGTATGTGGTTTAACATTCTTTATGTTAACATTTGTACAAATGATGAGACTCAAATACCTCCAGTGTAAAAACTGTCGCGTTGCCTACAAGTGACCGATACATTCTCAAAAAAACAACATAAGGATATCTACGCTTTAAAACATACTAAAAGAACAAGGCAAACATCAAATTCTTGTATACTTAACTAAATTAAATCAATTAACAAAAACGCCGGTAAGCTTGTAAACTTATAAAAAAAGCAGGTAATTACAGGCTCAAAGCCTGTGAAATGGCAGGCCTGTAATGATAAAAGGCTAAACTTATAAAAAAGCAGGTAATTACCGGCTCAAAGCCTGAGAAATGACAAGCCTGTAATGATAAAGGGCGTTAAACAAACAAACATTCTGAATCAGATAATACATGTATTAGACGTAAATATATTAAAAAAACTTTAATTAACTTATATTAACTTAAATATATTATAAATGACTTTAGTTAGTACATATACAAGTTTTAACCATTATCTGTTTCAGATGATATCGTTTTTATTGCAATGATAAAAGCAGCTACCTATTGGGTGCACTATTGGATAAAAAGTGAGGTTCCTTGTTGACCGCGTAGTTGTGCAAATTATTGAAAATATAACGTACCTCTAAATGAACCGATATTTCATCATTATACAACCGTGAAACACTTCATGTTTACTTATATTGCAACTATGGATGCTAATGTATCTATCCTCGCGTACAAAGGCATACAAAATAATGTAAAAATGTGTGTTAAGTATTGTCAATACTGAAATCCGTACAGAAGTGCACCATTTCAAATGCTTATTTTGCGAAAATGACTTACTGTTTCTACTATATTTAGCTATAAAGTTAAATCTAGCATAAACTAGTGTTCCGTGGTAGTAAAAATGAACTGAACTTACGGTTCTGTTGCCGGTTTTGCCTCCATTTTAAGCCACTAATCACCTTCCAGCTCCATTTTTTATCCGAAAAAAAAAAACGAGGTGCTTATCCGTTCTTATTCAGGCACGTATATTTTATCCGTGAAAATTAGTTTTGATCATGCACCGTGGCAATTTTGACAGTGCGATTGATCTTTTCTTCTCTAAGTACTCTCCATCACAGAAGCATCTATATAAATGTCTGCAAAACTGGTCCAGCGCTTTCAGAAAGGTTCTGATACCAAGTTTCCCTATATATAGAGAATATTATGTCAGTGCCTTTTACTATCAAGTTTATTAGGCGAGGCTTAGAAAACGAAGAATGGCTAGGCTCTAGCCATTCTTCGATTTCGTGCCGAGCCTAATAAACTTGGTAGTAAAAGGTACTGACATTATATTATATTTATCATGTAGATTATCCACATTTTTTGTATGAATTACTAGTATTACCTATTTCTCAGAATGTTAAGCTTATCGAGGACGCCGCCATGTTGTTGTTTTTGTTTGTTTTATGACGTCAGGCAAAGTTACGTGCATGACGTCAGATAACGTTACGTACAATAAGCGCCGAGGGATCCCGCATTGATTTCCTCTATTGGTCGGTGCCCAATAAAGCAAAATTTAATAGGTCACCCCTTTATTAGGCAAAAAAGTGCATATTTGCATGATAAACATCTTTATCACATAACATGTGGTGTGGGTGTGCAATAACACCATTCAATATTTTCGTATAACATAACGTTAATGACGTCATGGACATGTACGTTTTTTGAAGTAATGTGACGTTATAAGTTATGTAATAAATAGAATTTAACATTCGTTCTCATTCATTATTGAATTTATTAAACTCGTTAGCAAAAATGATATAATTCTCGGCAAGACCTCGCATTATATCATTTTGACAACTCGTTTAATAAATTCAATAATGAATGAGAACGAATATTAGATCCTCTATAAGTCAAACATTTGCAATCTAGGAGAAAGTGCTGCTTACGTGGACGACGCCGACGACGACGCCGACGACGACGCCGACATTATATGTCGCCAAGACGGATATGAACTTTCTGTATTCAATATATATATAAAAATCGAAGAGGAAAAGCAGCATTCAAGGACGATAGTCAACCACAAACACGCACAGAAACACAGAACAAATTAAAAGATGAATAGAAGGCCAAATAAGACATCACAAACACAAAAGGGTTGACAATAGGGCTACCGCCTTGGAACTGTCTGTGGCAAAAAAGGCCGCTGGGGTTTAAACCAGGTTCTAGGGAGCACCAAACCTCATCCCAATAAAACGGGACAGTGTAAATAAAGAAATCTCGCCATGAACTATTCTCTAACCAACAAGGCAGCATTAATCCAAGTCTCATTTAAATCCAGATAAAGATAAATAAGGTAGATTCAGAAAATGTGAAACCGCTGGAGAACTCAACTCCAATTGTGAAACCCTTTTAGTCAAGGATCATGCAAGGGTTAGGCAGGGGTCCATGTACCTGGTCATATTGATCTTCCCGAAACCACACATTGTCCTAAGCATTATTGTAATATCAAAGTTTAATATGTCTAAGTTATTTTCGTCAAGCATTTGTAAGTATATTAATAACTATTTAAGCGCTTTAGTCTCCTAGAATTGTTATTTCTGGCTTTATCATTGAATTACCCAAACTTTTTTCCGAGTGTAGTAAATGACTAAACGTATATAGTAAATGTTTCTGACCAGTCTGACACCATCTCCATTAACTCCATCATCACATGCTAAACAAAATAGTTAATTATAGGTGTGAATAGGTTTCCCCCATTGAAACGTTCCAATGTCACATATTAAAGCTTTGTTTGCAACTTTAAATCAAGTATGGATGATGCAGAAGTGTTATTTTCATTTAGCAAAACCGTTCTCCTTTTGAAAAATCACCACGGCATCCACGGCCTCTTGCTATTTGTTTTGAAAGGAGGTAACAGAGAAAGCATATGATCTCATTTAATATGATGGCAACTCCACGCCATCAAAAATAGTGTTTTCTTAAAACAAACAAGTTATATACAAATGAGTGAAACAACCAACCGAATATATGTATAACAGTTTTGAGAGCTCGCTGACCCCGACACTCAAAAATATTTTAACGGGGTGACTAAGCGGATCACCATTAATAATGTGGGTGACTGAAATTTAAAAAAATAAATTAACGGTATTGTCGTGTTCCCGTTGTAGTCCGTCGTTTTGAGCGATAATAAATAAACACATTATTGACGCTGGACTATTATCATTGTCACAAACGTGTTAAATACCTTTTTCTTTAGCTCAATAAGTCGTCTTCTTTAATTATACCTTGTCATATTTTAATTGTCAAAAGATCAACTCCATTTTCGGTGATTTGTTATCGCGTATTTTCATTTATAGATAAACGTATTAGCATTGAGAAGTCCCCATAGAAAGGTTATCAATAGTTGCATCTGAACGGTAGATGGTAAATAACTATCATAACAGAATATGAAATTACATATTTTGTATGTTTGTTTTATATTCTGAACAGGAAAATAGATCTGAAATTGCTCTTTTGAAGTCAGAGTCACGAAAATTGGAGTGAGCACTGAGTACCTATGTTTAACCATTGTTGTATTTACCGACCTTGCGTTCGGATCGATGAAACTTGCGTGGATATACAAACAGCTTGTCCTCTTAAGAAATTAAAGTGTTTTTTTTACGAAGATCAAGTGCTATTTAATTGTTGAAACACATTTTTGTTTGTGAATTTTAAATAATGTGATTTTATTTAAAAATTTAGATAATTGTCAAAAAGAGGATTTGCTGAAGAAAGTGAGTGCTGTATTGCCGTATCTCCGGTACAGGTAGCCATGTCGGCCTTCAAAAAACTCCTTGGAAATGTTATGAAAAAGTAAGTAAATCGTTTATAATATTTACTTTCTTGAGAAAAAAAATGTGACGAGTTAAGTGTCTTGCTTTAAATATATTTCAACAATAATATGTATTAAATAGATTGTAAATAAGTTAGAAAAGTTGTCGTCTGCATATTTTCATTTTCATATATTTAGCAACAATATGTTCTGTAACTATATGGTCTTTATATTGTATATGAGTTGTAGAGTTGTCGTTTGCATATTTTCAGTTTTAAAATACTACATATATTTAGTTAGAAGGTATTATGTAACTATATGGTCTTGCGGTCTTAATATTGTGTATGATTATAGAATTGCCACATATATTTAACAAGAAAATTGTATTTACTATAATTTCTGTATATCTGAAAGTCTTGATTTTGTATAAAAAGTTATAGAAATTATCGTCTGTATATTTTTAGAAATGTCGTCTGCATATTTTCAGTTTATTTATACCACATGCATACTAATTCTATTGTTATTAATTCTTATTATTTATTATTATTATTATTATTATTATGTTTTTATTTATTATTAATATTACTTTATTATTATTTTTTTTTTTGTGTTGTTTTTTGTGTTATGTTCTTTGTTCTTACTGTGCTGTTTCATTTTAGACAAACTCTAGCGAACGCACAATCGTAAGTATTTACCGCCACCTTTGTAGTAAGCATGCACGAGAAAAAAGGTGTTAACGAGTTTCACTGTTGTAGTATGCATGTACGATAACTAGTATTAACTATCCTGTTTAAGTACTCTTTGATAATATTTCAAAGTTTTATAGCTGTAGCACTTTCTTCTCACCATCACATTCTTAGAGGATTCAACGGGGAACAGGGTCCAGACCCGACCTCCTTCTTCACCCCACCCAGTGTCGAATCAGCTTTTATCCCCACTGCAAGACGTCGGTGTTTACTGAAATTACAGTCAGTCATATAGTATATCACTAGCATTCGAGGTTGGCAAGCCGTTCCTTTTAAAAGGAAGCTTCATAGTGAATTTAGAAGTTGTTAACACACGTGCACATTTTCTCCACCCACACTGCACAATACATAAGACCAACAACACAGTCTATATCAAAAGTTTAAAACATCAACTATTAGTACGGATATCAGTCGATAAGCTTTTCGCATAATTTAAATCGTAATATTTTAGCAATTTTATGATTTAAGAGTTTTGTTGGCGGCCCAGTTGCTAGTTGCATTTCCACCCGCTGCTAAACTATACATTATCATATTCCGAGTAAACCTTTGTTTCTCGCTGATATCGGTGTCTCTTTAATAAAGTCATCCTCTCCACCCCTCCCACCCCCAGCACTCTCCCCCACTCCCACCCCACCCCCATCCCACCTCCTCCCCCAACACTACCACCGCCAGCGCTTGTGGCATCGCTGATTGTTTTTAATTGTATATAATGACGAGTAAAACTTCAAAAAGTTTTCGAAATATAAAATAAGCTTAATCCATATTCCGATGAGAGAAAGTTTTGAAAAATGAGACCTCTTAAAAATGATTCAAATGGTTTTAAGGTACACAAGACATTGTAGCGAGTAAAAGTATATATAATGCCTACATAGTAATCATTTATTCAACGTTGCTCGCTCATATGTATATTTATTCCAGTTTTCTTTCAGTCATTTTGACCCCATCGTCTATAACAAGTTTAAATTGAAAATGCTAAGTCAAAAGGGGAAAAAATTATCTACATACAATACAATGCCTTCAAAATACTTACATAAACATCATGCATGCACATTGTTTCATTTGTTAAGAAACTAGTTCTGCGTCGAATGTGCCAAAACACATAACTAATTGATGTATGTGTTTCTTTTGTAAAAAATATGTTCCGAAACTTGTGAATTGCACAGTTTTGTATATTTACATCTACATGTATGTTTATATGTAAGGAACTATATAAATATCATATGAATAAATATTTAAGGTTAAACGACAAAATTCAACTGAGGGCATCCTTAATAATAGTTTGCTGTTTCCCGACCCAGGATTTTATAAGTGGGTAGATAGGTAGGTTGGTAGGTATGTATTTTGTAAGACAATAACAGTATTATGAAATTACAGACAACTGTTCAAAAGATAGTAACAAAACATTTTGATCTGGAACTGCCATAACACATTGTGGACAGTGGTTTCTAAGTAGATTGGGACACAACAATCTCATTAAAATAAAATCCTAATTGCGCGTTGATACTCTCCGCTATAGGCCGTAGTAGGGTCGAGTATCGTCCTAATTACGCTTTGATACTCTCCGCTATAGGCCGTAGTAGGGTCGAGTATCGTCCTAATTACGCTTTGATACTCTCCGCTATAGGCCGTAGTAGGGTCGAGTATCGTCCTAATTACGCTTTGATACTCTCCGCTATAGGCCTTAGTAGTGTCGAGTATCGTCCTAATTACGCTTTGATACTCTCCGCTATAGGCCGTAGTAGGGTCGAGTATCGTCCTAATTACGCTTTGATACTCTCCGCTATAGGCCGTAGTAGGGTCGAGTATCGTCCTAATTACGCTTTGATACTCTCCGCTATAGGCCTTAGTAGGGTCGAGTATCGTCCTAATTACGCTTTGATACTCTCCGCTATAGGCCTTAGTAGTGTCGAGTATCGTCCTAATTACGCTTTGATACTCTCCGCTATAGGCCTTAGTAGTGTCGAGTATCGTCCTAATTACGCTTTGATACTCTCCGCTATAGGCCTTAGTAGTGTCGAGTATCGTCCTAATTACGCTTTGATACTCTCCGCTATAGGCCTTAGTAGTGTCGAGTATCGTCCTAATTACGCTTTGATACTCTCCGCTATAGGCCTTAGTAGTGTCGAGTATCGTCCTAATTACGCTTTGATACTCTCCGCTATAGGCCGTAGTAGGGTCGAGTATCGTCCTAATTACGCTTTGATACTCTCCGCTATAGGCCTTAGTAGGGTCGAGTATCGTCCTAATTACGCTTTGATACTCTCCGCTATAGGCCTTAGTAGGGTCGAGTATCGTCCTAATTACGCTTTGATACTCTCCGCTATAGGCCTTAGTAGGGTCGAGTATCGTCCTAATTACGCTTTGATACTCTCCGCTATAGGCCTTAGTAGGGTCGAGTATCGTCCTAATTACGCTTTGATACTCTCCGCTATAGGCCTTAGTAGGGTCGAGTATCGTCCTAATTACGCTTTGATACTCTCCGCTATAGGCCTTAGTAGGGTCGAGTATCGTCCTAATTACGCTTTGATACTCTCCGCTATAGGCCTTAGTAGGGTCGAGTATCGTCCTAATTACGCTTTGATACTCTCCGCTATAGGCCTTAGTAGGGTCGAGTATCGTCCTAATTACGCTTTGATACTCTCCGCTATAGGCCTTAGTAGGGTCGATTATCGTCCTAATTACGCTTTGATACTCTCCGCTATAGGCCTTAGTAGGGTCGAGTATCGTCCTAATTACGCTTTGATACTCTCCGCTATAGGCCTTAGTAGGGTCGAGTATCGTCCTAATTACGCTTTGATACTCTCCGCTATAGGCCTTAGTAGGGTCGAGTATCGTCCTAATTACGCTTTGATACTCTCCGCTATAGGCCTTAGTAGGGTCGAGTATCGTCCTAATTACGCTTTGATACTCTCCGCTATAGGCCTTAGTAGGGTCGAGTATCGTCCTAATTACGCTTTGATACTCTCCGCTATAGGCCTTAGTAGTGTCGAGTATCGTCCTAATTACGCTGTGATACTCTCCGCTATAGGCCTTAGTAGTGTCGAGTATCGTCCTAATTACGCTTTGATACTCTCCGCTATAGGCCTTAGTAGGGTCGAGTATCGTCCTAATTACGCTTTGATACTCTCCGCTATAGGCCGTAGTAGGGTCGAGTATCGTCCTAATTACGCTTTGATACTCTCCGCTATAGGCCTTAGTAGGGTCGAGTATCGTCCTAATTACGCTTTGATACTCTCCGCTATAGGCCGTAGTAGGGTCGAGTATCGTAGCTGATAAAGGGTCTGATGTAATGAAATTGGACAAACAGCAAACCAACATGTTTTATGGTCGTCCCGAGTCGCAAAGTTTTTCCGGCCCAAACATTTTCATAAACAATAATGAAACCAAAGTTAACATGCTCTCTCCTTTAATCCCTAAACAATATTCACTAACAATATCTAGTGTATAAAATACTATCCATTAAAAACGTGATACATTAGTTCTATTAATATTTATATTAAGTAGGCCTAATCACTATTTTAAGAAAAGTTATTTTTTTTATATTCAATAGAACACATTTAAATGAAAATATACCCCCAAACGATAATGCATTAGTTCAATGATGGTGCGCATTCATGTGTTTTGCAACCAATTAAATGGAAGGTCTTTATAATCACACAACTGTCTAGGTAGGGCATGTTTCTCTTGATGCCTTTATGCCCCGACAATATTTTGTAAAGAAAACGACTGACATTTGAGTTTTGCCTACCAATGGTTCAGACTAATCATGAACACAATAAAATGTTTCAGGGGATTCAGTGTAGTAGAATAGATAAATATATGTATAACATCTGTCATATTATATTGAACTGCAATAAATAAACACTCAAAACATTAATGGTGTTCTATTATAGTGTTTTTTGTATCTCATACAGAAACACGTTAAACCGTTGCATTAAATTATATAATTAGGATAATGTAAGAGGAAAAATTATATCTTTAGAATTATCACATGTATAATTCGGCTAAACACTTTGCACGTCATATAGAAGGTATATGACCACCAACACGTGCATGTCGCAGAGAAAGCAGAGGGCTTGCAGTTTTATGATTGAGACTGGACATATATTCTGGTATTTTTAGAATTCTCAGAAGGATAATTTCTCATTCGCCACCAACACGTGCATGTTTTAGAGAAGGTACATGGCCACCAACACGTGCACATCGTAGAAAAGGTACATGTCACGTCGTAGAGAAGGTACATGGCAACCAACACGTGCATGTCGTAGTGAAGGTACATGACCACCAACACGTGCACTTCGTAGAGAAGGTACATGGCCACCAAAACGTGCACATCGTAGAGAAGGTACATGGCCACCAACACGTGCACATCGTAGAGAAGGTACATGTCACGTCGTAGAGAAGGCACATGCCAACCAACACGTGCATGTCGTAGAGAAGGTACATGACCACCAACACGTGCACTTCGTAGAGAAGTACATGGCCACCAACATGTGCACATTGTAGAGAATGTACATGACCACACCAACACGTGCACTTCGTAGAGAAGGTAAATGGCCACCAACATGTGCACCACGTCGTAGAGAAGGCTAATGGTACCGGCTAATAACCTGGCGTTCTTTTGATTGAGATTGGTTAGTCGCCACCACCCCCTACACCCCCCACCCCCACCACCACCACCGCCCACCTTCCCGCCATCACGACGACAACATCTAGGAAGTGGAGTTTCCTGTTGGCCACTTTGAGACATAACCAGGGAACATGAATTCAGAAGAGGGACGACGACAGTGTTAAACATCGGGAAGAAAAGCATGTCTCTAACGTGACATGAACAATTTAGCGGATATGTCTTTTTCGGAGATGTTATGCTTAAAACACATACCACCCGTGATGTAAAGGACAGCATGGGTATCTATGTTGGGCGACTTATTTTACCTTTTCCAGAAGGCAGATTTTCTCTAAAGGGGTGGTCCAAACAAGGACCGTTCCAAGAGAGTTACACCCATAATGGCCAGGATATAGAATAGCTACGCATATAACGGATGAATAAGCCAATCAGACACCACTGCAGCGTCATCGATCAGACCTCACCATAAATCCACCACCGCAACGTTGTGCTGACCGGCGATGTCGACATACAACACCACCATTCCATTACCTCAGCATGATAGCCGACATACAGCACTACCACTTCATCATGTCGTGCAGACCACAGATAGCCGACAGACAGCACCACCACGCCGCCACCACCACGCCACCACCGCAACGTCATGCAGACCATAGATAGCCGACATACAGCACTACCACTTCATCATGTCATGCAGACCACAGATAGCCGACAGACAGCACCAACACGCCACCACCGCAACGTCTCGCAGACCATAGATAGCCGACATACAGCACTACCACTTCATCATGTCATGCAGACCACAGATAGCTGACAGACAGCACCAACACGCCACCACCGCAACGTCATGCAGATCATAGATAGCCGACATACAGCACCACAAAATCACCACCGCAACGTCATGCAGACCACAGATAGCCGGCACACAGCACCACCACGTCAACACCACAACGTCGTGCAGACCATAGATAGCCGACATACACCACCACAAAATCACCACCGCAACGTCATGCATACCAAGGATAGTCAGCATACAACACCACCACGTCACCACCGCAACATCATGCAGACCAGGGATAGCCGGCATACAGCACCACCACGTCACCACCGCAACGCCATGCATACCAAGGATAGCCGACGTACAGCACCACCACGCCACCACCGCAACGTCATGCATACCAGAGAAAGCCGACATACAGCACCACCACGTCACCACCGCAACGTCATGCACCAGGGATAGCCGACATACAACATCACCACGTCACCACTGCAACGTCATGGAGACTAGGGACAGCCGGTATACAACACCACCACGTCACCACCGCAACGTCATGCATACCAAGGATAGCCGACAAACAGCACCACCACGTCACCACCGCAACGTCATGCAGACCACAGATAGCCGACATACAGCACCACCACGTCGCCACCGCAACGTCATGCAGACCAAGGATAGCCAGCATACCGCACCACCAATCCACCACCGCAACGTCATGCAGACCAGAGAAAGCCGGCATACAGCACCACAACGTCACCAACGCAACGTCATGCAGACCAAGGATAGCCAGCATACAGCACCACCAATCCACCACCGCAACGTCATGCAGACCAGAGAAAGCCGGCATACAGCACCACAACGTCACCACCACAACGTCATGCAGACCACAGATAGCCGCCATACATCACCACCAAATCACCGTCGCAACGTTGTGCAGACCTGAGATAGCCGGCATACAACACCATCACGTCACCACCGCAACGTCACGCAGACCAGGGATAGCAGACATATAGCTCACATGACCGAAAGTACGCATCATATTACCAGAACAACGTGAATATACAAGGACGTATGGTCCCTGAGGAATTCTGGGCTGGTGCGGCCCAGTGGATAGCACGAAGGACTTTAAATCCGGAAGACCAGGGTTTAAACTTCGTTGACGCTAAAATGTATCCGTTAGTAAGAGTAGGGCAGGTTCCCTCCTATGTATCATTCCCCGCTCTCAGGGACTCCAAAATAACATAGATTGTGTTGTCTGTTTTATATTGCGACGCATACACTGATTCGAGACTAATGGCAATCTGCATGAGACCATCAGTTTGATATTATTTGGTAATTTGTTTTGAATATCAAACGTTTCCTTATAATGCTACTTATATGTTGATGTTTATTTATTAGTCAAAATATCTTTATACTTAAGTAAACCTTATGCAAACACATTAGCGCTTTTGGTAAAACTTATATTTTCATATTGGCGTATTTACGTTATATTCACTATTTGTTTACATAAACTTGATCCTGCCCTTGGTCGCCGAGAAAGGTTGTGATATGGCAAATGCAGGGGGAAATACAAGCTGTATATAGAAGTTATTATATACTCAGCAAAAATAAAAAGTATCCACTATGTTTTCCTGCAAATTCTAACACGAGCTCCGCCGTCTTTCATAAACACAAAGAAGAGAGACAGCTGTATGTTATTCTACGACAAAATACAGCTGTTCCATTAATTCCCCGCGTATATTTCATCCGTTGAAGCGCCGCCTTACATGACGTCACTTGTTAAATAACGTCACGAAGACAAACTCAACAGTAATTTTAATGAAATGTTAATTACAACAAACTTGCCATGCTCCCATACCGTGCACACCCCCGGTATAAACCTATCATATGCATCAGTACATATAACATTAATAAGCATCTTGAACAAGTTGAGAACGTTTGACGTCATACAGCGCAAGCGCCGGCGACGTCGCGACATTTTGCTTATAATGTCGCGATTTCGCATTGCCGGAACTACTTTTTCTTATAATGTCGCTCCGTCGCCAGCGACGCACGACATTTTGCTTATAATGCTTCGTAATTTCGCGTTGTCGTGCGCGACAGTGCGACGCCCGACAACGCGACATCGCGATACCACATCTCGACATCGCGATACGACATCACGACATTGTGATACGACATCACGACATAATTGTTGCGATGTCGTATCGCAATGTCGCGTTGTCGTATCGCAATGTCGTATCGCGATGTCGCGATGTCGCGTTGTCGAGCGTCGCATTGTCGTCCACGACACTGCGACATTGTATCTGGCCCCAACCGGACACCGTACACGTGTCCACTTACACCGAATTGTAAAATGGAAACACGCAATGGAGATAACTGTTTAGGTAGACTGTCGCAAGGGAGATGACTGTTTGGTGAGACCTATACTCTGCGAATTCGCAGAACCCAGTTAGCCTTGCGTGGTGTAAAACAATATAATATTGAATCTAGGATTTGTCTTGAAACAACTTTATGTAATAGTTAGAGTATGATCTCATCGAGGTGGCTGATTTAAACATCGAGATAGGCGTAGCCCATCGAGGTGGCTGATTTAAACATCGAGATAGGCGTAGCCCATCGAGGTGGCTGATTTAAACATCGAGATAGGCGTAGCTCATCGAGGTGTTTAAAGCAACCAACCAACCAACGAGATGAACCATGTTTTGCAGCATGTCCATGGCATTTCGGCTGTCTGCCATACTCTAACTTCCAATAACTGCTAGTTAGAGTACAGCATTTATTCTGACAGGTGTTATTTTCAATTAGACTTTTTACAACTGTGCAAATACAAGAAATTTCAGTGGCCATGCTACAACTCGATTTTGTATTTAATAGTTAGTACGAGTGTGCGTTAGTTTAGTTATTGTTTGATGTCCGTTTAAAGTTGGACATGCTACACAGTATCAACACATTCATAACCAAATAAAAGCTCAAGGTACTAGTACCTGATTGATTCCAATCCCGCTCAGGACAATTATTTGTATGAAATATATTCGGAAGCCGTGCTAGATATCATTAGGCTAGAGGATATAAGTCTGACCCTAAACAAATTGCAACAGAAATGGTTTAAACATTTTCATAATCGACGAGGTGCCCTGGAGTTACAGAAGAAAGTTCTAAAGGATCGGAGGCTAGGACATATCGTTTTTTGGGGGTCAAATGTTGAATATTGAGAACAAAATCGCTGAAAATAGGAATACTTGTTTTAAATATGATTATCATTGCAATATACGGTAGCTGCTACCTGTACGAAGGCTAGATAAAATGTGATATTTTATGCATCGATGTCTGGCCTATATATCGATTTTGTGTATGTTCGAGTCCAACTGAAACTACCTCAGCCGTGACTCATTCATATTCGTAATAATAAAGTGTATCTTCATTTTTTAAAGAATTTTTTTTTAATAAATAAATGGATCATCAACTCAATATAAGAGCAAGCAAATACTGTGAGGCCTGTATTAAGAAGCTCTCCCAGAAGGAGGGAGCATATACAGTAGGCATCCGGGATACCCCTGCTCTTACACGCGAATATTATCTTCTGGATCTTTTATATCCGGTTTATTATTCATTAGGCTTTTCTCTAGGGTCTAGGGTCCGATTTAAAATTGACACATAATGATATTTTCTATTATGGAGAACCTAAACATAACGATTTACTCTTAAAATTGCCTTTTATTTTCACGGACATTCATTTTGCACAGTAATATATGATGAGACGTGATGCACTAAGGTTTGCATTAACCCTCATTATGCCATCCAACTACACATAAAGGTAAAGGGATACATTGCAACATTGAAGTATTTATCAAGCATCAACCCTAGCATCTTGATTAATTAATTCATTCTGACTTCTCAATCATAAACTGGTGTTAACTCCGTGTTGTTAAGGCTTAAACATTGAATTCGTGATATATTTTGAATGCACTCGGACAAGAAATGCTTAATAATTAACCGTGGTGCGCAACACTTTTCAAAAAAAGGGTATGAGGTTTATTTTATGCGAATAATAATAATTTTAATAACTCGTATCTGCAGAAATGAAGAGGACCATGGGAGATCAGCCAGTTCGGCCTCCGAGACCAAGGGAGATAAACTTAGCAAGATGATGGTAATGATGACAACAAAGTCAAAGATGTAAGTACTCTGTAGAACTTAGACATGCAGCGTTCTTTATAAACGTAAAAACTGTAACCATTTTATGTGTAAGCTCTTATTTCACCGATGTTATACCAGACAGATACATTTATTTATACACATATGTGTCAAAACTATGCAACCTTTCAGATGCCATGTTTTCTAAACAACATTACTTTGTTTCCATTAGTGGTATTGCGCTTTCAGATGCCATGTTTTCTAAACAACATTACTTTGTTTCCATTAGTGGTATTGCGCTTTCAGATGCCATGTTTTCTATATAATAGTATTCATTTTGAAGAATGCGTAGTAAAAGTGTACATTTTGTGTACAATTTACAAGGCGAAGCATGCTGAGAGAAGATTCAACGTCGTCTTCTCCGACACCCACCCCGACCATAAGCAAGCAGCCGACACCCGCATCTAAAAAGTCACGTGACAGGTTGGTCACGTGTTACGTGTTGGGTTACTGGGAATGATGTGTTGCTTTTACATGTTTGTGAAGCGTTAGCATTTTGTTTGATGTGGTTATCATTTCTCTACCGCAATGCCGGTTATAGCTTTTTACTACGGTGGAAGTTATAGGTTTCTACTTCTATTGCAGTGCCAGTTATAGCTTTTTACTACGGTGCAAGTTCTTATATAAATATCACATTCATGAGAGGGTGATAGTAAGAATGTTCACCCTGAGGATATGATTATCGCCCGAGGCGAAGCCGAGGGTGATAATCAATATTCGATTCCATTTTTGAAAAAAACATTTTTTTTTCTAAAAGTTGCTATGAATGTTATATCGTTGGATCGGAAATAACGTAACTAAGAAAATGAGTGGTAGTTTATTGAAATCGGTCATGTACTTTTAAAGTTATGATGAGTTAAAAATAGCAATTTCACCATACTGAGCCGAAGACGTCACCGAAACAGCGCGCATCAAAGCTGCGCATGTGATACTTTTTTTACTATCACCCTGCGATTTACTATCACCCTGTACTATCACCCTCGCGTGAGATAGTAAGAAATTACACATTGTTGTCTATGGGGATTGAGCATGGGTGTTTTATGTGAGGTATAATAAAGCTTTCTACTGCATTGCCAGTTTTAACTTTTTACTACGGTGCCAATTATAGCTTTCTGTTGCAGAGACAGAAATAGCTTTTTACTACGGTGCAAGTCATAGGTTTCTACTGCATTGCCAGTTTTAACTTTTTACTACGGTGCCAATTATAGCTTTCTACTGCAGTGCCAGTTATAGCTTTATAGTACGGTGAAAGTTATAGATTTTTCTACTGCAGCGTCAGTTATAGCTTTATACTACGGTGCAAGTTATAGCTTTCTACTGCAGTGTCAGTTATAGGTTTATACTACGGTGAAAGTTATAGCTTTCTACTACAGTGCCGATTATAATTTCCTACAGCTGTGCCATTCATAACTTTCTACTGCAGTGCCATGCATAACTTTCTACTGTAGTGCCAGTTATAACTTTCTACTGCATTGACATCTATAACTTTCTACTACAGTGCCGGTTATAGCTTTTTACTACGATGCAAGTTATAGCTGCCTTCTAAATTGCCAGTTATAGCTTTCTATTACAATGACAGTTATAGCTTTATACTTTTAAGAATTAAAGTTTCCCTCAAACAATTTGTTTTGTATAAGGTACCACCATGTGCTACAGTATGGTTGAGTATCTATTTGTGTATATTCTAATAAGATGACATGTTGTATATTTGATGGCATGTGTCACTAAATAAAGCATTATCGATCTATCTTAGTTCCTGCGCTAAGCGTAGTCACGAAAGCAAAGAAAAATCAAGGGAAAGTAGTTCGTATAATAATGCAGTATATATTTGTAACAAGTCATCTCCCCGGACCCTGTCATATTTGTTTTCATTTAATGTCAAAGAGAATGTATTGGATATTGATTGATGTGGTATAGGTAGGCCTAAATACAATGCGTTCGATGTTGAATCAATCATGGACGGTTTCTTTATAATGTGTTATTACATACTAAAGCTTTCGGGCTGATATGGAGTCCCAGGCCTGATACAGGGTGTGATATAACAAATACCCATTTATTATTCTCTATATAATTTCCGGGCTGATATTTCCAGGCAGAAGTTATATCAACGATCTTCCCATGTATGTTAGCTGTGTTGGATGATAACGCCGTAAGGTCATTTTGGCTGGTTGCTTCCACCATGTAAACTAGTCCAAACGGTCCATTTATTATGAGTTACATCAAACATATTATGTGGAATTGTAATACAGTTTGTACATAACGGTTTGACAATTAGTTTAGCATGTACCGTAATTGCTGAATATTAACCTTTTGTATTGTCAGAAAGAATTTAGAAAAGTGACGAAACAAAAGGATAAACAAAGGGGAAACCATAATGGAAATTCATAAGTATATCGGTTATTATAAAATGTTACGGTTCTCATATGAGTTTTTGTAACTAAGAGTTAATATTGGAACTGAAGATAGTTGGAAACAAAGCAAAAAAAAACAACTTACAATAAAGGAAGAAAGAAGATACAAGTAAATTTCATCTAGCACTGAGACAAGACAAACATATAAATTACCATATATATAGAAGTTCGTTATCTCTCAAAAAAATAAATAATTATATTCTAAATTCATTGTATCAGTATTGATCTGGCCTCTTTCTATTGTGAATGTTTGTATAGGTACCTGAGGTTATAATCATGTAATGTGAATCCTCTATCGTATCAATATTCGCTATGGTTGTCGTTATTTGACGGAAAAGCCCGAAGATATCCGACGTGTTCAGTATCACCCGGTTTCCGAACTCAGCTTGGTGGCCGAGTGGGCGAGGCGCTGTGTCGATGTTGGTGTCTATATGGTATGGAAAATTATTGTTCAACAGTGCTTTACAACTTAATACTCTAAACCGGTTTTCGTCTATACGGCTTCATCAGAGAGTTACAAATATAAAACATAAAACATAAACGTACAGCAATACAAATGGGAAATAATATACAAAATCAAAATAAACTAAACTATTAGTGCACCTCTAAAGGCGCCCATCAAACGAATTCTATAAGATACTACAAAACGATGTCTTTCTCGCTAAAATTATGCATATTTCTGATAATTATAGGTTATTTAACATGGTTCTGTACAATACGGAGATATATTTGGACGAGTACACAGCTGGAAAAGTCATATTGGACGAGCCGTTAGGCGAGTCCAATATGATTTTTTCCAGCTGTGTACGAGTCCAAATATATCCCGTATTGTACAGAACCATGTTAAGTAACCTTTTTATTCTATACCTTTATTTTAACCAATCATTTATAATTCGGATATAACTTTCGTTTGTTTCATGCTTTCAAGCAAGTCGCTATGAACATCGAAAGCACAATTGCATGTAGGTCTATGTATTTTATATATTGTGTTCGACATGGCTTACTCTCAAGCTTTATTTGCTTGAAAGAATGCCCATTTCTCCGTTGTCAACAGTGATTAAATACTACCGAAGGTCAGTTTCAAACAATGATATATTATGCTAGTTTTTTGTGTTTTTTTTTTGTTATAAAGGAAAATTAAATAAAAATATGTGCAATAGATAGGTTTTCATTACTTGACAACAATTTATGGTTAGGTAATGACAGAAGCCTGTCGGTTCTGATTTTTATTCGGACCTTTTCACGCGTTTCGGTCTTTATCATAGGTTTAACATGGAACCTGTGAAGCGTACAATACGAACAAAATACGGGATATTTTGTACGCGCGTGCGTCCCGATACGGAAATATATTGTACGGTCACATGACTCGAAAGAGCGTCTACGATTGGATGTATAAATTAGGTATAGAATAAGAACTAATATATCTCCATATATATGTATATAAACACACTCATATGTATACATACATCTATAAGTTTATGAAAATCTCTTGGTATACTTGATGTATTTGTGGACGATAAGTGCAATTTCGGAGTTTGGAACTTCCATTCAGTATCAAGTCAATGTTAATATGCGAGACATCAACAAGATTGGCTAGGTATCAAGAAACTTATTACTGTATGGGTTTAACAGTGGACAATTGAAAAAGAAATGAGTATTGTCCTCACTTGGGTTGCCTTATTTCGGACACATTGTCGTATCTGTCAAGAAGTGGTCATTATAAATGTTCCCCCACCCATCTTTTACCACTGATAAAGAAATATTTCAACTGTTGGTATAATTACGTTTAATTGCATTTGATACTGGTTCTATATTGAACTTTTAAATAAAACAGGCTGAGCTTAAATAACTAAGGTCCGGGTAGCACGATCGTTTCTCACCAATACAACCCGAGGTTGAGTCCACGTCTCCACGTTTTTGGAAGGTACCGAGGTCATCCACTCAGACAGACACCTGGGGTTTCCTCGTGTTCTCCGGTTACTCATATCAAGACCACGATAACTCTGTTATCCGTTGATTGATTGATTGATTGATTGATTGGTGTTTTACGGCACGTCGACACATAAATGGGTCTTATTGTGCGCAAAAAAACGACGAAAGAAGAAGAAATTAAGTAGTAATTAAAAATTAATGTAAATATATAAAGATAAAACTATTAAAAATAAGGGATGATATGGTAATAATATAAACTATATAAGTATTACGTGTCATCGATAGTGATTCGTTTGTTGAGTAATAGATGAAAAATAAATAAAGTGTATAAGGTGGGGCTATGCTTGAAAACATACATAATATTTGACCTCTCACGGCGTCAGTTACTCTACTTTGCATCGGTTATAAGTAACGTAATATTCTAAAGGCGTACCTTCTTGCCTCTCACAGGTGCGGGTTTCACTCCCACTTGGGAGCTGGACTTGTAAGTGAGGGTATCGATTCTTAGGGATGGCAGGAGGTGTAAAGTACCGGTTCTATCTAGGAAAAAGTAGGTGGTCTGCCTCTACCTCAAACAACTCGACCGTCATATAAAACCTTACATGTGTTGAAAATGACGTAAAACAACATACAACATTCGTATTAGAAATATAAATGGTAAATACGTCCGCTGATTAGGGAGCGTATATTCCTGTCAGTTAACTACGTATAAGTTCTCAACACACTATACAAATATTACTTAAAGAGACACACAGGTATATACAAATATTACTTAAAGAGACACACAGGTCTATACAAATATTACTTAGACACACATGTATATACAAATATTACTTAAAGAGACACACAGGTATATACAACTATTACTTAAAGAGACACACGGCAATCTTAAAGTATGTTTCAGGCATTACAATTATAGCTTTATGTATCAATCCAGTATCTTGTTAACTTTAAACCTGCTTGCACATATTTAAATTTAAGTAAATACAACCTGGGCGTTATCAAGCTGTCTTCGTTATTCTACCACATCTTTACTATATTATTGGTGCAATGTAATCAACAATAGGTAATATATATACACAAACAATTTGTTTTGAAATGTTCAACAGAATTAAGGACACACGGCACCGTTTATCAAGCATTGAAGTTAGCGTCACGAGTTTTTATACAGTATTATTTTTACCTTAAACATGCTTGAATATAATTAAATAATATGTTGAGTCTTCATTTTATTGTCGTATTCTGCCAAAGATTTAAACATAGTATTGGTGCAATATAATCAACAGTTAATAATAATATAATCAACAGTTAATAATAATATAATCAACAGTTAATAATAATACAATCAACAGTTAATAATAATATAATCAACAGTTAATAATAATACAATCAATAGTTAATAATAATATAATCAACAGTTAATAATAATATAATCAACAGTTAATAATAATACAATCAACAGTTAATAATAATATAATCAACAGTTAATAATAATATAATCAACAGTTAATAATAATATAATCAACAGTTAATAATGTGTAAAAACAATTTGCTTTATACTATTCTTTAATCCTATAATTAATGACTGAACAAATACGAGTTATATGACAAACTAACGACGCCGCGAGTCTTTTAACAAATCAATAATGCTGCTTGTCCCTTTAATAATGATTTTAATAAATGACTGCAAATATGCAAGATATAAAGAAAGGGAAAAGACGAGGGGGAATCGGGGGTTGTGGGGGTGGGTTTTTTGTGGACGCCGCGATTTTTAACAAAATTAGGATTGCTACGTGTCCCTTTAATCTTAGCACATCAGCGATGAACTTTTGCTAGATAAGACGGTAAAATAGAATAGTATAGACTAGGGTGAATTACCTGTATGATATGTTGGCTAATCTGAGCTCGTCTATATGACTGATTAATTATACTTTCCTTTCCTTGTATCACATTATAATGCAGGGGCGGTGTTCATTCAACAAAAGTCAAACATTTATTTCAATCCTATATCTACCCAGTGTAGCGCGTGCTTGGTACTCATTTGAATTTTTAACGATTTCTTTACAAATCGTAGGCTCTTCCCGTACACAAGATAATTGAGTAAAGAAGTCTCTGAAGTGTACCCAACAATGGTTGACACAAATGAGGCTAATTCAATGTTTAACATGTATTGTCAGTTTTGCGGAGACATATTTTTCTTCACTTTCTTTAATCTCTGACAAGTTAGTTATTACTTTTTCAATAATATCTAGTCATAAATAATTCCTATCAGCGGACAGTACATTAGTTCGTGATCTATGTGAGCCATCGATGTCGGCCCTAATCTGAAATTGACGATGGCCGCAAAGAATGAATAACAAGACGGATACATAATAAGACGTTGCTGTCAATTTTCATCGATTTCTTAATAATGCAATATATTAAAAGAGGATTAGGCATTGACTGGGAATATTGACTGGGAATTGATTCGAAGGATTTAGGTGGTATATTGGTAGGAGGGAATTTTGTTTATGGAAGCATTTTTTTTAGAGTTGTCGCAGGTATAATTATACAATTCGTGAACATGGATTTTCACGATATTCGCGATTATGAAAGAGGATACGCCATTTATTAGGAACTATAACGGTAGAAGACGATGCGTTTTTGAAGTGGACAGTTCTTGTTATATTCATATTTCACACCTGTAGTTTCATTGCTTTCATCCAATATTACTTTTTATAATTCACTTTTTTGAAGAAGAAAATACATTAAAAGGGCGAAAAAGGTAGACTAATTATGAAATTGACAGTTATGTTTAAGAAAACTTGAGTGCCGTTGTAAAACGTTGAAGGCATGTCAAGTTTATTGAGATAATCTCGTTATTAATCTGTATATCGAGGTTCAAAGACAGAATACTTGTATTGTTTTACAGGATATTGAGAACTAGTAATGTTGCAACGGAGTTTAAATACTAATATTGTTTCAAAGGTGATGAAGTACTAGTTGTGTATCCATGGATGCCGATCTAGCTTTGGAGATCGACTACTAGGTTTCTTTGGATTAGAACAAGTTGAATGCTTGTTTTCGAATACTAGTAGTGTTTCCATGGCGACTGAGTACTGAAATTGTCATGTTCAAAGGAAATGGAGTTCTAGTTTTCCGTTTTATGGCGATCGAGTGTTTGTAGTGTTTCAGGAAGATCGAGAACTTGCAGAGTTTTACAATATTTTGAATATTAGTCCGGATTATATGAAAATTAACTGTGCGTGTTATTACTTAACAGGAGAATGTTTCGCAGTAGATTCAATACTAGTTTTGGTTCAGCGTATCGAGTATCGTTTCCAATGAGATCGAGTACTAGACTTGTTTCCGTGGAGATCGGATGTGAGTATTGTTTACATGAAGATCTAGTGTCAGTATTATTTTCACGAAGATCGAGCGTCAGCATTTTTTCCGTGGAGATCGAGTGTCAGTAGTGTTTCCATGGAGGTCGAGTGTCAGCATTGTTTCCATGGAGATCGAGTGTTATCATTATTTCCATGGAGATCGAGCGTCAGCATTGTTTCCATGGAGATCGAGTGTCAGTAGTGTTTCCATGGAGATCGAGTGTCATCATTATTTCCATGGAGATCGAGCGTCAGCATTGTTTCCATGGAGATCGGGCGTCAGTATTGTTTCCATGGAGATCGAGCGCCAGCATTGTTTCCATGGAGATCGAGTGTCAGTATTGTTTCCATGCATATCGAGTGTCAGTATTGTTTCCATGGAGATCGAGTGTCAGCATTTATTTCCATGAAGATCGAGTGTCAGCATAGTTTCGAGGGAGGTCGAGTGTCAGCATTGTTTCCATGGAGATCGAGTACTTGTAGTGTTTCATGGAGATAGAGTATTTGTCTTGTTTCCGTGGAGATCGAGTGTCAGTACTGTTTACACGAAGATCGAGTGTCAGCATTGTTTCTATGGAGATCGAGCATCAGCATTGTTTCCATGGAGATCTAGCGTCAGTATAGTTTCCATGGATATAGAGTTTCTGCATTGTTTCCATGGATATAGAGTGTCAGTAGTGTTTCCATGGAGAATGAGTGTCAGCATTGTTTCCATGGAGATCGAGTGTCAGTATTGTTTCCATGGCGATCGAGTGCCAGCATTGTTTCCATGGAGGTCGAGTGTCAGCATTGTTTCCATGGAGATCGAGTGTCAGTATTGTTTCCATGGAGGTCGAGTGTCAGTATTGTTTCCATGGAGGTCGATTGTCAGTATTGTTTCCATCGAGATTGAGTGTCAGCATTGTTTCCATGGAGGTCGAGTGCCAGTATTGTTTCCATCGATATCGAGTGTCAGCATTGTTTCCATGGATATCGAGTGTCAGTATTGTTTCCATGGAGATCGAGTGTCGGTATTATTTCCATCGAGGTCGAGTGTCAATATTGTTTACATGGAGATCGAGTGTCAGTATTGTTTCCATGGAGGTCGCGTGTCAGTATTGTTTCCATGGAGATCGAGTGTCAGTATTGTTTCCTTGGAGATCGAGTATCAGTAGTGTTTCCATGGATATCGAGTGTCAGCATTAATTCCTTGGAGATCGAGTGTCAGTATTATTTCCATCGAGATCGAGTGTCAATATTGTTTACATGGAGATCGAGTGTTAGTATTGTTTCCCTGGAGGTCGAGTGTCAGTATTGTTGCCATGGAGATCGAGTGTCAAATCGAGTGTCAGTATTGTTTCCTTTGAGATCGAATGTCAGTAATGTTTCCATGGATATCGAGTGTCAGCATTAATTCCTTGGAGATCGAGTGTCAGTATTGTTTCCCTGGAGATTGAGTGTCAGCATTGTTTCCCTGGAGGTCGAGTGTCAGTATTGTTTACATGGAGATCGAGTACTTGTCTTGTTTCCATGGATATCGATTACTTGTATTGTTTCCATGGATATCGAGTTCTGATATTGTTTCCATATAGAGTATTGGCAATCTGTTTGCATCAATGTCTACGAAGTGGAAAACATCCGGTGATTAGGGAGCTTAGATATTACAATATAATAAATGCTTTTGGATACTGATATTGTTTCCACGGATATCGAGCACTTGTGGTGTTTCCATGGAGACCGAGTACTTGTATTGTTGCCATTGAGATCGAGTACTAGTAGTGTTTCGAGTGTCAGTATTGTTTCTATATATTTCCAGTTGTAGTATTGATTCCATGGAGATCGAGTATAAGTATTGTTTCCATGGCGTTCTAGTACTTGTGGTGTTTCCATGGAGATCGAGTAATTGTAATGTTTCTATGGATATCGAGTTTCATTATTGTTCCCATGGAGATCTACTAGAGTAGTTGTACTGTTTCCATGAAGGTCGAGTACTTCTAATGTTTCCATGGACAACTATTTCGCGCACGCGTAATTCCACTATTTCGCGGAAGTGTAATTCCTTTATTTTGCAAACGCATAATTTCACTATTTCGATTATGCATTATTTCACTGTATCGCAGAAGCGTAATTCCATTATTTTGCAAGCACATATTTTACTAGTTCGCGTACGCGTAATACCGCTTTTTCAGTGGATATGTGTTGTTAGACAGGATTCTTACTTGTAGTGTATCGATATTAGGAGCGGTATATCTCAGTTTGTGTAGTTGGAGTAGTATGTTGGTAATTTAATTTAACTCTGAGTCCGGCATCCCGGGTTCAAACCACGGTGACGGCCGGTCATTTTCTCTCTTATCAAAGCACCATGTACCCGCATTGAGCTTTCCTGATTTACATGTTCATTAGATATGTACGTGGTGGTTTCCCGTTATGAATAGGTGGTTCTCTTGTTGGGTGTGGGGAGGGACAGTTTGGGGGTTTCAGTTGCAATGTCCGGGGAATATTTGTATCCGGCAGATACAAGCTTGAACTCACCTTGATGGGTTATTAACATCATTACCTGTTGAGATGTTCCCTATATCCAGAGAATTTATTTTGCATAGGTTAAAATATTTAATATTTTGAGTATTTCGTTGACATAATCTAAATGATCTAAAAATGTATTATTGTTAAAATAAGTGACAGTACGCTTCACAAGCTAACATTAATTATAGCGTCAAGTTTCGTTAAATTGTGGATCATTTTAATATGTGGAAATTCATTCAAATTCAGATTCTTTATTTCACTCGGGCTATATGTATACAGTTATAGCAACAAAAGGAATATAAATATACTCAACAAAAAAAGAAACGTCCACTGATGTTGATGCTGATTGTCTAGACAGCAAAACAGGAAAAAAATAATGATGTTTTAAGAATAATTAGATATACCATCAACAATAGTCCAAACAAAGATGTTTATGAAAAGTTCAATACACAAGGGAGTTAGCTCCCTTTTTGTTAAAACATGTATTTTGGCCACAAAAGAAAATTAAATCTACGAAAATTACCAAAATGTGTCCTGAACGATATTCTCTATATGTTCCTTACCAAAAAAAAATCTCATAAAAACTTTACATAGATTGTGTAGATGGCAGCTTTTGATTATCAACAATCATCAAGTTACCTCCCTTTAAAATGTCCCTGTCATCCATAAAAGGTTGTAGCATGGTCGCTGAAATTCCTTTTGTATTTCCAAAGGTGTAAGTCGTTTAATTGAAAATAACACCTGTCAGAATAAATGGTGTACTCTAACGACCAGTTATTGGAAGTTAGAGTAAGGCAGACAGCTGAAATAGACATGCTACAAAACAAATAGAGTTTGGTCTCATCTCATTTTTTAGTTTAAACACTCGATGGGCTATGCCTATCTCGATGTTTAAATCAACCAACTCGATGAGACCATACTCTATTACTTATTGCTTAGCAAATTTAAAATTGTGTAATGGGATATTTAGTATTCACTTAAGTGTGCTTACAAACATCAAACATTGTTTTATTAAAACGCTGTTTAAGCTTTTATACGCTCTCAAAAACTGGCCTGTGGAAATACCAGCAAAAAAGTCGAAAGTTTCTTTTTTTGTTCAGTATATATATATAAAATAATACGCAGTTATCTAACTTGAATTACTTCATATCGATTATAGTGGTTCCGATATAGAGATTATCATGCAGGTAGATTATCATGCAGGTAGATTATCATGCAGGTAGATGAACATGCAGGTAGATTATCATGCAGGTAGATGAACATGTTACGAGAACGAAGCTGAGGAACAGAACATTAGTTTAACGAAACATGTTCAAAAGTTCCGTAAATAAGGAAAAGAGCGCACACACGATGACAATTTAACACTCTGCGTGAACAGCATAGTAAATATTTGTGTCTGTATTTAAAAAGCTTTCAAAACTGATGACTATTTGATTCGGTTTCTATTTTGAATACAGTCATAAGTGCATCAGTTTCCAGGATACGTGACTGCACATCAATAAAACATATCATGCACAAAGCTTACATTTCAATGAGTTGGGATAACATGGGACTGAAAATGGAAACTTCATTAATAATCCAACATTAAATGGAATTGATTGAAAAGGGTATTTGTGTGACGGCTGAACATTTAATTGTAGATGTTTTGAAAGAATACCCGGTTAATGCGCAACTACAACAGAAACTGCTTTACTAATCTAGATTTATTGATGTAACTTATACTGTTAGTTTAATGATTTTGGATTCAATTTTGGGGTCGACGAATACGAGTGTTTTTGTATCATTAATAATGAAACACACAGAAAATGAAGCGAGTTTATACAAAGATAACAATTTAAGTTGTAGATGTTAAGAGGAGCAAAAAAACACACTAAGAATTAGCAATAATTCTACAGAAAA
Source organism: Cyrtodaria siliqua (assembly GCA_037043455.1). NCBI lineage: Eukaryota > Metazoa > Mollusca > Bivalvia > Adapedonta > Hiatellidae > Cyrtodaria > Cyrtodaria siliqua. The sequence goes on along the minus strand of JAWPHD010015571.1, from coordinate 2,571 downwards.
CTGCAAACGGAGGTATTAATCTTGATTGTTGACAAAAAAATGACTACATTAGAGATACGTGAGCCCAATAAGGCTGTGTGGATGTCTGGATAGTGTGGATAGTGTTGCATTAAGGCTGTTTGGGTGTGTGGATGGTCTTGCATTAATTGTTTATCTCAGTAAGGCTGTGTGAATATGTAGATGATGTTGTATTAATTGTTTATCTCAGTAAGGCTGTGTGAATATGTGGATGATGTTGTATTAATTGTTTATCTCCATAAGACTGTGTGGATGTGTGGGTGTGTGGATGATGTTGCATTAATTGTTTACCTCAATAAGGCTGTGTGGTTGTGTGGATAGTGTTGCATTAATTGTTTACCTCAATAAGGCTGTGTGGTTGTGTGGATAGTGTTGCATTAATTGTTTACCTCAATAAGGCTGTGTGGATGTGTGGATAGTGTTGCATTAATTGTTTACCTCAATAAGGCTGTGCGGGTGTGTGGATGATGTTGCATTAATTGTTTACCTCAATAAGGCTGTGTGGTTGTGTGGATAGTGTTGCATTAATTGTTTACCTCAATAAGGCTGTGTGGATGTGTGGATAGTGTTGCATTAATTGTTTACCTCAATAAGGCTGTGTGGGTGGGTGGATGATGTTGCATTAATTGTTTACCTCAATAAGGCTGTGTGGTTGTGTGGATAGTGTTGCATTAATTGTTTACCTCAATAAGGCTGTGTGGATGTGTGGATAGTGTTGCATTAATTGTTTACCTCAATAAGGATGTGCGTATGTGTGGATAGTGTTGCATTAATTGTTTAGCTCAATAAGGCTGTTTTGGTGTGTGGATAGTGTTGGATTAATTTTTTACCTCAGTAGGGATGTGCGGATGTGTGGATAGTGTAGTATTAATTGTTTACCTCAATAAGGATGTGCGGATGTGCGGATGTGCGGATGTGTGGATAGTGTTGCAATAATTGTTTATCTCAATAAGGCTGTGTGGGTGTGTGGATGATGTTGCATTAATTGTTTACCTCAATAAGGCTGTGTGGTTGTGTGGATAGTGTTGCATTAATTGTTTACCTCAATAAGGCTGTGTGGATGTGTGGATAGTGTTGCATTAATTGTTTACCTCAATAAGGCTGTGTGGGTGTGTGGATGATGTTGCATTAATTGTTTACCTCAATAAGGCTGTGTGGTTGTGTGGATAGTGTTGCATTAATTGTTTACCTCAATAAGGCTGTGTGGATGTGTGGATAGTGTTGCATTAATTGTTTACCTCAATAAGGATGTGCGTATGTGTGGATAGTGTTGCATTAATTGTTTAGCTCAATAAGGCTGTTTTGGTGTGTGGATAGTGTTGGATTAATTTTTTACCTCAGTAGGGATGTGCGGATGTGTGGATAGTGTAGTATTAATTGTTTACCTCAATAAGGATGTGCGGATGTGCGGATGTGCGGATGTGTGGATAGTGTTGCAATAATTGTTTATCTCAATAAGGCTGTGTCGGTGTGTGGATAGTGGTGCATTAATTGTTTACCTCAGTACGGCTGTGTGGATGTGTGGATAGTGTTGCATTAATTGATTACCTCAATAAGGATGTGCGGATGTGTGGATAGGTTTGCAATACTTGTTTATCTCAATAAAGCTGTGTGGGTGGGTGGATAGTGGTGCATTAATTGTTTACCTCAGTACGGCTGTGTGGATGTGTGGATTGTGTTGCATTAATTGATTACCTCAATAAGGATGTGCGGATGTGTGGATAGTGTTGCATTAATTGTTTATCTCAATACGGTTTTTTGAATGTGTGGATATAGTTGATTAATTGTTTATCTCAATAAGGATGTTGATGTGTGGATAGCGTTGTATTAATTGTTTACCTCAATAAGGATGTGCGGATGTGTGGACAGTGTAGTATTAATTGTTTACCCCAATAAGGATGTGCGGATGTGTGGATAGTGTTGCAATAATTGTTTATCTCAATAAGGCTGTGTGGGTGTGTGGATAGTGGTGCATTAATTGTTTACCTCAGTACGGCTGTGTGGATGTATGGATAGTGTTGCATTAATTGTTTACCTCAATAAGACTGTACGGATGTGTGGATAGTGTTGCATTAATTGTTTATCTCAATAAGGATGTGCGGATGTGTGGATAGTGTAGTATTAATTGTTTACCTCAAGATGGATGTGCGGATGTGTGGATAGTGTTACAATAGTCGTTTATCTCAATAAGGCTGTGTGGGTGTATGGATAGTGGTGCATTAATTGTTTACCTCAGTACGGCTGTGTGGATGTGTGGATAGTGTTGCATTAATTGATTACCTCAATAAGACTGTGTGGATAGTGTTTATCTCAATAAGGCTTTGTGGATGTGTGGATAGTGTTGATTAATTGTTTATCTCAATAAGGATGTTTGGATGTGTGGATAGCGTTGAATAAATTGTTTAGCTCAATAAGGATGTTTGGGTGTGCGGATAGTCTTGCATTAATTGTTTATCTCAATAAGGCTGTGTGGATGTGTGGATGATGTTGCATTAATTGTTTATCTCAATAATGATGTGCGGATGTGTTGATAGTGTAGTATTAATTGTTTAC
>JAWPHD010015570.1:0-54568 GCA_037043455.1 Cyrtodaria siliqua | reverse complement strand
TAAGTGCTAAGTTTACTATGTGAACATCATGTTTACATGCTTACCAAGTATGACATTAAGCAACAATAAGTGCTAAGTTTACTATGTGAACATCATGTTTACATGTTTCCCAAGTATGACATTAAGCAACAATAAGTGCTAAGTTTACTATGTGGACATCATGTTTACATGCTTACCAAGTATGACATTAAGCAACAATAAGTGCTAAGTTTACTATGTGAACATCATGTTTACATGTTTCCCAAGTATGACATTAAGCAACAATAAGTGCTAAGTTTACTTTGTGAACATCATGTTTACATGTTTCCCAAGTATGACATTAAGCAACAATAAGTGCTAAGTTTACTATGTGAACGTCATCATGTTTGCATGTTTCCCAAGTATGACATTAAGCAACAATAAGTGCTAAGTTTACTATGTGAACATCATGTTTACATGTTAACCAAGTATGACATTAAGCAACAATAAGTGCTAAGTTTACTATGTGAACATCATGTTTACATGTTTACCAAGTTGGGCATCAAGCAACAATAATAATTGCTTGGCATTTAATTTTTTGACTGGCTGACGCATGGATGAACAGATGAGGGACATCAATTGGTCACAAAAGCTCACCTTGAGCTCAAAGTGCTCTGGTGAGCTAAAGTAAGCACACATTTTCTTTCACATAAAAGTCAGGATAACATTCCAACAATTTGTGTTTCCTTTAAGTACACATTTTAAAAGTTTTTTCAGCTTTATTTCTTAACGTTTTCCGGTCGTTGAAAAGTTTGCTTCTAACTTTCTGGTACTGTTCATGTATGTCTAATCCAGCCAGTGAAAAGTGGTTGTTCTTCTGGAGGAAACCCATTATAGCGCCTTTGCCTATAAAAAGCATATAAAAAGAAGTACAACAAAAATAACATTCAGCTGATAGTTGTTTGACTAGGTTTTCACCATTTCTTATCTCTTTTCTTTTGCAATATTGCATTCAAAAACTGCAAAAGGAGAACAGTCCAGCCCTATTAAGTGGGACATACATGTATTTCGGATACCTAATCAGTAAGCATTCAGCAATATATATTTTGAAAATTTTCTATTTTATATTCATTTTTGGATAACTGAACATTTTTCATAGTGTATCTAGAAAAACAATGTTTATTTTGTAAAGTAACATTCTAACCAAACTAAAACTTCCACTGCAGCACTGACTTCAAACTTTCAAACAAGAGGGCAATAATGGCCCTATATAGCTCGCCTGAGTTACATTGCTCTTCATAGTGTAGTAGCTTCGAAAACAATGATAGGGCAAGTTGAAGATTAGCCAAGGTCAGAATTGAAATCTAGAAACAAAACTTTACACACGGTTAAAATTTCATTGTTATAGCTTAAAAAAATGAAAGTAGGTCAGTAGGTCAAGGTCAGTCATGGTCAGTTGAAATCTGCATGCAAAACTATAAATATGGTTCAAATTTCATTGCTGCAGCTTCAAAAACAAGAAGGTCAGTAGGTCAAGAACAAGCTCAGTCACAGTCAAAGTTGAAATCTACATGCAAAGCTGTACACAGGTTTCAACTATCATTGCTGTAGCTCCAAAAACAAGAAAGTAGGTCAAGGTCAAAGCTGAAATCCGAATGCAAAACTGTATCCATGTTTCAAATTTCATTGCTGCAGCTTCAAAGAAGACTTTTTTTCCATACAAATCAAGTGACCTCAGAGTCTGTGCCAATTTTGTCACAGGGGTCATGATTTGAACAATCTTAGTAGAGGTCCACTAGATAATGCTACATTCTAAATATCTAAGCTCTGTGCCGTTTCAGAGAAGATTTGATTTTTTTTTCCCATATAACTCTAAAATCAAGTCACCCAAGGGTTGCCCAGGGGTGATGATTTGAACAATCTCGGTAGAGGTCCACTAGACAATCAAGCATGCCAAGTATCTATAAGCTTTATGTCATGTGGTTTCAAAGGAGATTTGAAGTTTTTTCTTATATACGTGTAACTCTATGTAAAATCAAGTGACCCCAGGGGCGGGGCAAATTTTGGCCCAGGGCTCATGATTTCAACAACCTTGGTAGGGGTCAACTACACAACGCTACATGCCAAATACATGTATCTAAGCTCTGTGCCTCGTGGTTTCAGAGTAGATTTTCAAATTGTTCCCCTATAACACTATGTAACAATGTAAAAAAGCAAATTCTGGCCCTTTCTAACAAGAGGTCAATGACCTTGAAGCTCTACTGATTGATTTTGATTTCAGGAAGTAGTCGCTACAGACTTGTTTTTTGAAAATCTATTTTTAACCGTGGCGGCACTCTTGAATTTCCGGCCGACCTGAAATTTTGCTAGGATCAATTAAACATTAAGAGCAACATTCCTGTGAAGTTTCATGAAAATCCGTCGAGTAGTTTCAGAGGAGTAGTCGCTACAAGTTTTCATTATATAACTCTATGTAAACAAAGATGGCCGCGGTAGCCATGTTTAACGTCAAATCAAAATGATTTTCGACAAGAACCAACATCATGTCATACTAATCATTTTAGAAAAAGTCCCATATCAATATCTCTTATAGTTTAGAAGAAGTAGTCGCTACAAACTTATTTATTTTAAATCTATTTTTAGCTGTGGCGGCCATCTTGAATTTCCGGCCGACCTGAAATTTTTCTAGGATCAACTAGACATCAAGAGCAACATTCCTGTGAAGTTTCATGAACATCCGTCAAGTAGTTTTAGAGGAGTAGTCGCTACAAGTTTTTACTATATAACTCTATGTAACCAAAGATGGCCACTGGCAGCAATGTTTAACGTCGAATCAAAATAATTTTCCACAAGGATTAACATCATGTCATGCTGATCATTTTAGAAAAAGTCCCATATCAATATCACTTATAGTTTTCAAGAAGTAGTTGCTACAAACTTATTTTTTAAAAATCTATTTTTAGCTGTGACGGCCATCTTGAATTTCTGGCAGATCTGAAATTTTGCTAGGATCAATTAGATATTAAGAGCAACATTCCTGTGAAGTTTCATGAAAATCCGTCGAGTAGTTTCAGAGAAGTAGTCGCTACAAGTTTTCATTATATAACTCTATGTAAACAAAGATGGCCGCTGGCAGCCATGTTTAACGTTGAATCAAAACGATTTTTGACAAGAATCAACATCATGTCATGCTGATCATTTTAGAAAAAGTCCCATATCAATATCACTTATAGTTTTCAAGAAGTAGTCGCTACAAACTTGTATTTTAAAACTCTATTTTTAGCTTTGGCGGCCATCTTGGATTTCACATCAACATGAATATTTGCTAGGATCAACTAGACTTTATGGGCAACTTTTCTGTAAAGTTTCATGAATATCCATCCAGTAGTTTCAGAGGAGTAGTCGCTACAAATAAAAGTTTACGGACAGACAGACGGACAGATGGACGACGGACGCCGCACCACGGCATAAGCTCTGCTGATCTCTGATCAGTAGAGCTAAAAACCCAAATGGGATCTGGCCGGGTTAAGAAAGGAACCAAGATCTTTTAGTGATACAAGTTGTGTGCAAGTTTGGTTCAAATTAAATCAAAAAAGAAACCTATATCATGCAGAAAAGGCAAAAAAGAAGCAAATTTTGCCTATTTCAGGGGTCATAACTCGAGATGGGGTCTGGCTGGTTCGTTCAAGGAAGGAACCAAGATCTATCAGTGATACAAGTTGTGTACAAGTTCGGTTTACATGAAATAAAAAATGAAACCTCTATCAAGCAGACAAGGGAAAAAAGCCATAACTTTGGAACCCATGAGGGGATATGGCCTGTTCCAGAAACCAACCGAGATTTATTGTCTAATATTGGTTCAAATCAAAAATGAAACCTTTGTCTTGCGGACAAGAAAATTGTTGTGCACCCACGGCCAACGGACATCAGGCAATCACAAAAGCTTACCATGAGCACAAAATGCTCAGGTAAGCTAAAAATTAAATAAGACACACACTTACTTGGTAAACTACCTATGTTGTTCCTTGCATCACTGAAGACTGTTTCTTCAAAGTACCTACTTATTGTTTTTGTGTCCTCTGACGACCATTTCACTGAAAGAAAATTGGACATTACACCATTTCTAATGCAGTCATCATTACATTACAGAAACATCAAAATTTTGTAAATCAATAAATACACAATTAGTGAATAAGAAATTATGAAAATTGGCAAAATAGGTAAGACTTGGAAAACTTATGAAAGTATAGAAGTCAACTCAACAAGAAATCCGTGGATGCACATGTCTCGCCTAACGGGGGCTGGACTTAAAAATAAAAATGTCAATGATGCTTAAATGAAAGTTTGTAAACATCTTGATGACTAAACACAATCGAGTTTGCAGTTTGCTGAGATGACATTTAAGTGCATTTGTTTAAAAACAAAATGCCATTCTATTAAAAACAAGAGGGCCTGTGGATGCTTTACTGGCTAAACCGGCTCTTATATCAAGGGTTGTCGACATAAAATTCCCATCAGTAGTTTTTTTAAAACATTGCAAAAACAACAGGGATAGGATGGCCTTAGAACGCTCACCTGGTAATCATGGGCAATAAGTCTGCTGTGTCTAGTCTGGCATGGGAATTTTTTAATGTGCCCCTTTCTTCTATGAATGAAAAAAAAATGGGGATGTGTGGGGGTCGGGGCTTATATTAACATTCTAAACAAATATGGTAAAAAAAAACAAAAAAAAAACAAGAGGTCAATGACCTTGAAGCTCTACTGATTGATTTTGATTTCAGGAAGTAGTCGCTACAAACTTGATTTTTGAAAATCTATTTTTAGCCGTGGCGGCAATCTTGAATTTTCGGCCGACCTGAAATTTTGCTTGGATCAATTAGACATCAAGAGCAACATTCCTGTGAAGTTTCATGAAAATCCGTCAAGTTGTTTCAGAGAAGTAGTCGCTACAAGTTTTCATTATTTAACTCTATGTAAACAAAGATGGCCGCTGACAGCCATGTTTAACATTGAATCAAAATAATGTTCGACTCGGATAACCATCATGTCATGCTGATCATTTTAGAAAAAGTCCCATATCAATATCTCTTATAGTTTTCAAGAAGTAGTCCCTACAAACATATTTTTTGGAAATCTATTTTTAGCCATGGCGGCCATCTTGAATTTCCGACCGACCTGAAATTTTGCTAAGATCAATTAGACATCAAGAGCAACATTCGTGTGAAGTTTCATGAAAATCCATCAAGTAGTTTCAGAGAAGTAGTCGCTACAAGTTTTCATTATATAACTCTATGTAAACAAAGATGGCCACTGGCAGCCATGTTTAACGTCGAATCAAAATATTTTCGACTCGGATAACCCTCGGATAACCATCATGTCATGCTGATCATTTTAGAAAAAGTCCCATATCAATATCTCTTATAGTTTTCAAGAAGTAGTCGCTACAAACTTATTTTTTAAAAATCTATTTTTAGCCGTGGCGGCCATTTTGAATTTCCGGCCGACCTGAAATTTTTCTAGGATCAACTAGACATCTCGAGCAACATTCATGTGAAGTTTCATGAACATCCGTCAGGTAGTTTCAGAGGAGTCGTCGCTACAAGTTTTTACTATATAACTCTATGTAACCAAAGATGGCCACTGGCAGCCATGTTTAACGTCGAATCAAAATAACGTTCGACTCGGATCAACATCATGTCATGCTGATCATTTTAGAAGAAGTGCCATATCAATAGCACTTATAGTTTTCAAGAAGTAGTCGCTACAAACTTGTATTTTAAAACTCTATTTTTAGCTTTGGTGGCCATCTTGGATTTCACATCAACATGAATTTTTGCTAGGATCAACTAGACTTTACGGGCAACATTTCTGTAAAGTTTCACGAATATCCATCTAGTAGTTTCAGAGGAGTAGTCGCTACAAATAAAAGTTTACGGACAGACGGACGGACGGACGGACGACGGCATAAGCTCTGCTGATCTCTGATCAGAAGAGCTAAAAATTAAAATAAATAAAAAAATATATATATATATCTATTAAAAAAAAATAAAAACAAAAAAAATAATATATATACTAATAATAAAAAAAAGGCAAAATATCTGGTAAAGTTTGGTAAAGTTCGATGAAAAATGAAAGCCCTATCGTCGAGGCAAAATATAGCATTTTTAACTAAATCAAGGGCCATAACTCCGCTTTTATTGATCCGATCTGGTTGGTTTTTGAACTTGTGCGAGCTTTCATTGATATTAACAATCTGGTAAAGTTTGGTAAAGATCGGATGAAAAATGAAGGCCTTTGGCCAGTAGAGCTAAAAAATCATCAGCTCCAAAAAGTAGGTCAAGGTCATAGATGAAATCCAGGCATCCAAAAAAAAGATGCACAACCGAAGACACAACTATGTTAAAATAGAATATGTTTTCTTCCAAAGATTAAGCTATAAATTAGGTTTAGAACATCTAGTGCATAATTCTAGTTCACGAGAAAGTGAGTAAATGGAACAATTAAAGTTATATGCCCTTTGCTTGGATGGTGAAGGTCACATCCACATTTGCTTTGTCATGTTGCAATGTACCACTCAAGATACAAATATAAGCAAAGTTTGAAAGGTCTTAGTGCATACAGTTTGTGAAAAAGTGACCTAAACGCCAAAGTTGAAGGTAAAAATTATAAGGTTATCTGCCCTTGCTTGGAGGGTCAAGGTCACTTCCACATTTGCTTTGTCAGGTTGCGATGAACCACTCAAGATACAACTATAAGCAAACTTTTAAAGGTCTAGGGTTGGATATCGTTAAGCACGAACCGGTCCGATACCGATACTTATACCAACGAAACGATACGGTATTTTAACGATACAGATACTGATACCACTTCCCATGTATCATGCTTTTAGTGCATCTGACCCGCAATGATTTGGTAAGTTTTATACTCATGCTTTATCATTGTAGATACACTTCATCAAATATATTTATATGGGAGAACTTTGTTAATCATTGTAATATATAAACATTCAAAGCCAGTAAATGGAACTTTGTATTCAAACTTTTTTTTCCAACAAGTAACAGTGAACTAATAAGCACATATTAGTGATTACAAATAAATCATAGTAGACTCGTGATTAATCTCAGACTAAAATGACTAGAAGTTTTTTTGAGTGAAACCTTAACTTACAAAAGAAAAACTTGAAACAATCAACAGTTTTTGAGACACCAATTTCAGTTCTACACTTTGATTAGAAGTTACATGTACATTTTGATCATCATTGTTCAATCTTCAGCTTCAGTCAGCATTCTTGTGTAAGAAGATCAACATGTCTGCTTTTTCAGGATCGATGCGGACATTACCTGTTTGGTTTTTGACTTTAAGTGAGTCGAACATGGTACAATGCTTCAGAGTAATATTGTGTTTTAGTCTCAAGTGTTTTTCGAGATTGCTGGTGTTGCCACCTTTTCCCTTTACAAGTTTATTGCAAATATTGCAATTTCCACCATCAGTTTTCTTCGCGAAATAAGCCCATACATGGGAATTGCGAACTTTATTTCCGTCACCGACCATTTTCTAATGTTCGCGAAATTAAAACAATCACCACCCCATCCCGCCCACCCACTTCGACTAAATTACGCGCACCCAATTTCAGGCCTGATAGTATACACTATTATATCTTTGTTTAACTTGTATTGATGATGACAATGCTTAGCTTTGAATGAAGTAAATTATAAATAGTGTCTTTATTTCTATTAACATGTATCATGTATATGAATCTCATTAATATCAGACCCTCTATTACTCTACGATACTCTACGCTATAAGCGAAGAGTATCAAGTGTATCAAAGTGTAATTAGGATTTGATGTTAAGGAGACTGATAAAATAGAAATCTACTTATTATAACACTATTATAGCTTGACAACAACTATAACTTATTCGTGTTGTAATTATTTAAATGTTGAAGTTTGAACTCTGAAGTCTGAAGTGTGAACTCTGAAGTCTGAACATTTAAGTCTATACTTTGAAGTCTGAAGTCTGAGGTCTGATATCTGAACTCTGAACTCTCAACTCTGAAGTTTGAACTCTAAATTCTGAACTGTGAAGTCTGAAATATGAACACTGAAGTATGAACTTTGAAGTGTGAAGTTTGAAGTCTGAACTCTGAAGTCTGAAATATGAACTCTGAAATCTGAACTCTCAAGTCTGAACTCTGAACTCTGAATTCTTAAATTTGAAGTGTGAAGTGTGAAGTGTGAAGTATGAACTCTAAAGTCGGAGTTGAATTAAATTACCACGAATAAGTTTTCGTTGTCGTCAAGCTTTTGTAAGTGTATAAATATGACTTATTATATACCTATCAGTGATTTATAAGGATTTCTCAGTGACATATTTTTAGTATCAGACAAAAGTGATATCGTCACACCAGTGATGATATCATTTTTCTATATCGTCACTGGTGTGACGTCTTCTTCGTTTCCATAGCAACCTCGAGAACGACAACGTCAGCAGAGAACAAATGGAAAACCGAACTAAACTACAATCTCTATGCGAGACGAGATGGGCCGTTCGTTCTGACGCACTCCACACATTCGTGAGTGCTTACAGGTACTACTAGTAAACAAAGTCGTTTTTTATTTGATCCAAATATTTAAATTATCTTTGAGATACACAAAACCAGTAACCTAAAATGATCGATACATATTGACAATACTGTTACAGCTACTACAATTAACAGATTAATATATGACAATTTTTAATAAACATTGTAAAGGAAACCAATTATAAGCTTATCGCCCGGTTTTAATGAATGAGACTAATCCCATCATTATCGTGGAATTTTCCGACAACTGCCGTATATCATTTTTACAGTAAACTTTTAATCTTATTGTTACAGGACTGTTGTCACGTCATTGGATGAACTTTCACGAGATTATGGATACACTAAGGCAGCCGGCCATCTGCACTCGTACCTGAACTTTGATTTCATAATTACACTGGTTGCAATCGAGCACCTTCTAGCAGCCGTGGCACCATTGTCCAAGTTGAAACTCGTGTTGTGATAACCCTTATACAGGTTTGTGTTTTATAGCATAATCATTTCAGGTCACTATACGATAAAGTGACAACAATACCTCTATTTTCTCCCTCAAAAAGTCGCGCTAATGAGTTGAGAATTTACAGTAAGATTACTACATTTATCGAATTACTTATGGTGTGGAACGGAATAACACCATTCTATATTTTCGATATACCACTACTGTGCATTTCAGGGTGCCTGTGCGTCAAATATGAATCGATATTTTTTTTTATTACTTACTATATGTTTTCATACCTGATATGGTTAGATAGAATGAAAATAGACGCTCCTGGATCTGTTTACAATCTTGCCATAGCCATCCGCTATGCTTCACAAAGCCTAAAATTAATTTTGACCCCATTGTTTATATTGTAAAAATTAAAACAACATGGCGGCCTTATTTTTAGAAATTGTCGTCTGCGCATGTCTGTTTCTAGGGTTCGGATGTACCATGTAAAACGCAGGGTGAGGTTGTTGTTCAATGTTCAGCACCTCCGGTAATCGATCATACTTATCCTTTATTTTGGAATGAAAACCATTATATGTAGTAAATATAGGCTAGGTAAATAGTATACTGAGTTTATATTTTGTTATTTACACCACTGCTGGTCAACAGGTTTTTTAAGTCACCCTACCCTAAAAAATGGAATGTTCCGCTGTCGCCATTTTGGTTTTCGGCTGTCAATAAAATTACATGTAAATATGGGTGTTCAAAATGATTTTTTGGCTTTGCGAAGCTTAGAGGATGGCTACTCGAAGATTGAAAACAGATTCAGGAGCGTCCGTTTTCATTCTATTCAATCATATCAGGTATGAAAACATATAGAAAGGAATAAAAAAAAATCTCGATTTATATACGACGCATACAGTGTGGCAATACCACGTGACCTATGATGTCATACAGCCTACAAAACCAAGACAAAAAATGTCAATATTGAGCTCGCTTCAGGTCGCAAAATAGCTGTAAGTATTTTATTTCTTCTCCGATTTTTATGGCATATAGGCCATGCTAAGCGGAAAAATATAAGCTTTCCACGAAGTACATGTTCCCCATCGCCAGTTGGGCAGTTTTTTCCAACACTCAAGAAAACCTTGAAGTTAGTTGGCATTACAGCGGACTTCTGTTCCAAGCCGTTCTGTGTTTCCTCCATTTTCTTGCTTTTGCATGATTTTAAAGCCAGCTCAACTCTGTCAACTACAACTGGGAACACCGGAGACCACATCGAACCATATTAGAGAGAAAACGTCAAATTTTAATGCAGAATTTACCTTTTATTCAAGTTTGCAAAAAAATGGCACCAGTTACAAGCAAAAATATATCGGCTACTAGTCCAAGTTGATTTGTAGATAGACTACAATGCAAAATCATGTCTTCTGTTTTTAATGGAAATAAACTATTTCTGTCGAATATTTATCCTATATTTACGCTGGCCTGTTTGAAGTATGCATGTTTAACAGTATTCAGTGTTTTGAAATGGAATTTACTGAGTCAACCTAGCTATCGTAATTGTTTTTACTACATCAGCTTAATCTGTATTTATTTGTAAATATTCCATGTTATGTCATAATTTCATTTATATTTTGACAGAATCATGACGAGACCTAAATCAAGACTCGCGCTTGGTAGGCGATCCAAAAAAAGCATTGGTAAATATCGTCAAAAGACGATCCAACTTCAACGGGCATGGATTCGCACCGACGACGAAGTATTCAACAGAATCGAATTTTCAGCTAGTGCCTCGAGACCTTATACTGCAAAGGCACCAGGAACTGGATTAAAAACGTTTTCACCACTGAAAGCCAAGTTTACACCACACTTATTTCACTTAAGCATTGTAGCATATACCTTTGTGGAAAGCTAGTTTGAACATCGTAAATTGGACACTTCAATTCAATGCCACAAGTAGTGCACTCTTCCCTGTCTGACGATCTAACACTACCGTCTGGTGATATAATCATAAACGGTTTTGAATGTGCAGAATCTAATTCAATGAATCCTTCTTCATACATCTTTTGACCAGGACACATCATAGGAAGAACTTTTCCAACCATAGTAGCTGCAGCGTTTATCTCGTTTTCAGTACCATGTAACATAGCTGATTTAGCTTTTTCTGGTCTTTCTTTCTCCGGTAAACCTACTACTGTGACGTCAAAGTGATCTTTCTGACTAGCTAATCCATCTAAACCTAATGCATTATAAATTTTGCTTCCAGTAACTTTCACTTTTTTCCTTCTCTCAAACCATTCTGTTGACCTTTGCCTTATGTTACGCGTTGTTGGGTTTTCTGATAGTTTTATTTCAATGTAATTTTCACTTTTGTCCAAGTCAATCTCCGTTGTATTAATGACATTATGTGATTGTTTAAGACTGCTAATACAAGCCAGCAATTCGTCAATGTTACCCATACTCTCTTGTATGAATGTGTCTAAATCATGAATGAAAGCTATTGTAGAACTAATCGCATACACAAACTTGCCATTTTTCCAATCTTCTCTCCCCCCTGTTCGATAAGCTTTTCCTTGGCATACTCTTTCTTCTTCTTCAAAGCCCTAGCTTCGCATATGTTCAGGGAAATAGTCTTGAAATGAGTTGTTAATGAATTCGATATTTCCTTATTTTCAGCTTCAGTTAATTCTTCGCATATGTCACTAGTGTCTGTCATTTCAGAACATTGACGTAACAAATAAGTCACAGGCTTTAACTTTTCTTCCAACTGACACTTCCTATCACGTAGCGAAAGGCCTTCCTCAAAGCCAAGTAAATCTACATCACCCGATGACTTGTTTAAACCGCGTTTAAGTTTTTTACCATCGAATGTCAAACAGTATGAAGCATCCGAATTCGAGGCGGCAAGTGTTTCCAACATATCTTTAAATATTCCAGGTTTTCTGCCCTGACTATCTGTTTTTATCTCATACGGAGAGTAGGACGTTAGAATGTCTTTCCCTGGCACGGCAAAGTTGATCTCTGAATTAGCAGGACGATATATGCCTCTCTCAGCTTCGTCCGTCACCACCGCATTTCTGTTTTTTGATCCAGACATGAAATACAGAAATTGACCTCCAAACAAACGATATCCAAGTTTCCAAAACTTTTTGGTATTTTCAGAATATCTCATTTCAGTCGTACTCGAGATACTAAACCACTTCACTACTTCCATCCATAATTGTAAGGCAATGTTTTTCATAGGAAACTTGCTCTCACTGACTAGTTTAAAGAACTGCAATAATTCATTAGCATATCCTTCTGCACTCATCGATTCCATAACAGACGGTACCAATTGTATCATTTCACCTATAAGAGGATTGTCTATGTTGTCTGTGTTTTCATCAAGAAGTTCCGTCTCTAATAGCTCAAGTGCTATGTCAGTGTCATCAGTGTCCTTATACAGAGTCCTTCTCGTTTTTTTCGGAAATGGTGATTTAGATGGTGTTCTCTCTGTGTTGGAACATGTACGCGATGTTGAAGATATTCTCTTCACACCCTTTACAGACCTTTTTTGTGGTGTAAACTTAGCTTTCAGTGATGAAAACGTTTTTAATCCAGTTCCTGGTGCCTTTGCAGTATAAGGTCTCGAGGCACTAGCTGAAAATTCGATTCTGTTGAATACTTCGTCGTCGGTGCGAATCCATGCCCGTTGAAGTTGGATCGTCTTTTGACGATATTTACCAATGCTTTTTTTGGATCGCCTACCAAGCGCGAGTCTTGGTTTAGGTCTCGTCATGATTCTGTCAAAATATAAATGAAATTATGACATAACATGGAATATTTACAAATAAATAAGATTAAGCTGATGTAGTAAAAACAATTACGATAGCTAGGTTGACTCAGTAAATTCCATTTCAAAACACTGAATACTGTTAAACATGCATACTTCAAACAGGCCAGCGTAAATATAGGTTAAATATTCGACAGAAATAGTTTATTTCCATTAAAAACAGAAGACATGAATTTGCATTGTAGTCTATCTACAAATCAACTTGGACTAGTAGCCGATATATTTTTGCTTGTAACTGGTGCCATTTTTTGGCAAACTTGAATAAAAGGTAAATTCTGCATTAAAATTTGACGTTTTCTCTCTAATATGGTTCGATGTGGTCTCCGGTGTTCCCGGTTGTAGTTGACAGAGTTGAGCTGGCTTTAAAATCATGCAAAAGCAAGAAAATGGAGGAAACACAGAACGGCTTGGAACAGAAGTCCGCTGTAATGCCAACTAACTTCAAGGTTTTCTTGAGTGTTGGAAAAAACTGCCCAACTGGCGATGGGGAACATGTACTTCGTGGAAAGCTTATATTTTTCCGCTTAGCATGGCCTATATGCCATAAAAATCGGAGAAGAAATAAAATACTTACAGCTATTTTGCGACCTGAAGCGAGCTCAATATTGACATTTTTTGTCTTGGTTTTGTAGGCTGTATGACATCATAGGTCACGTGGTATTGCCACACTATAGGTACCCTGAAATGCACAGTAGTGGTATAACTATGCAAATTAGCTTATTACGCGCTGTCAAAAAATCGATAAAGACTATGATCCAATTGCCACGTTTTATGCCGGTTTCGCGTGTTAAAATGCAAAAAAGTCGATATGTGAGTTATGTGATAAATAGAATCTAACATTCGTTCACATTTATTATTGTATTTATTAAACTTGTTAGCAAAACTGTTAATAAATTCAACAATGAAAGAGTACTCATTAAGATCCCCTATGTCAAGTATAACGGTTATAACTCTATTGATATTAACATGTTGATAAGAATATGCTATGTATTATATTTCATTTATTATTTCAGGACGAGAGTAACGACGACAGTGTGTGGGACGCTCTATACGACAAAGCCGTTAGTCTGGCAGCACATGTGGATGTTGAACCGTCGTTGCCTCGCAATCGTGGACGTCAACGTAATAGACCAAATGCACCTGCTGTGACTGCAACGCAGTTTTGGAAAGCAAATATATACCTCCCATTTATTGACCACTTGCTATCCGATCTTGACGTCAGACTACTACAAGCCAACGATCGCTTTAGTGCACATAACCTGTTACCTACAGAGGTACAGTGGTTCATTTTTAAAGATTTTTTTTTAAATGTTGCATGTTCATATAGCTACATAATTTAAAGTAGTATCATAAAAATTACATTGATTGACATATTTGTGAATGTTGATTATTGCTTAAAATTGGTCCGAGACAAGCGAAAGTACACTGGGTTCCCAGACCTATTATCATTGTTTTTGTTATTTGAGTATATTTGCTATTACCTATCTCATATAAGAAGAAAAACATTTCTTTATACTCGTATGCATATTCTATTTTCAGATAAGGAAGTCCAATCTGACGGATCAACGTGTCAGAGATATTTTTAGCGCATTCGAAGGCGATCTAGAGATGACTGAGGATGAATTCGTGCGCGAATGTAGCCGATCGAGGACCAGATGGACAACCAATGACGTTACTACAGTAGAGAGTCTACCGGACAGTTTACGCCTGGCTAATCAGACGCTTTATCCCGGCATTCGGAAGTGCTTGTGCATCCTTGTGCATCCTTCTTGATATGCCAGTGTCCACGGCAACGGCGGAAAGATCATTTTCTACGATGTGCTGTGTAAAGACGTACTTGAGAAGTACCATGGGAACGGAACGTCTTTCGGGTCTAGGACTTATGAACATTTACCGAGAGCGAGAAAAAAATGCAGAAGAAGTTGTTGACATCTTTGCGAGAAAGAAAGACCGTCGGCTTGCTTTAATATTCAAAGTATAACTTAATAAATTCAGTCTGTACGACTCTAACAGATCTCAATCTCGTTAACATCAGATCCAAAAAATGTGCTCCACTACTTTCCGCTATTTAGCGGAAATTTAGCGGAAAGTAGTGGAGCGAATATTTTGGATTTGATTTTAATGAGATTCAACAGATCTAACCCAGGATAATCGGTAGCTAGTTTGTATCATACCACTGTTGATATACTATAGGTTTCAAGATGAAGGGATTACAGTGTATAATAATATGGTGTTCTCGTGTATGTATGTGTGTGGTAGTTGGTGTGGGTTGCCTGTGTGAAGAAAACATGGGTATTTGCGATGGCGCGCCGTCGATTTCGTTCTAGTTTAAAATTATTTTAGTATACTGGGTGTGTATTGCAATGTTGAAAATCTTAATTTTATACATATAATATTTTTGGACAAACAACTGATATTAATTGTGATCTTAACTAGGTAAATCCTGTAAGGATGGTAACGTTTGATGTTTGTCTTCAATATTGTCTTGTCGTACCCTTAATGGTTTAGTCTCGAGTTGCTGACTTCTGTCAAATCGTAGAGTACCTGCTTTGTGACTTTCTAGGTATAGTTAAAAAAAAGAGATTGATATATAGATGAGCATATTTGTGTGACATTTATATTGCCTATTAATGCTGACTGTTTGTAAGAGAATATAGGCTGGCGGGGAAGTTGAACTGACCCTTTTAGAGAATTTCACCCTCATACTGCCTATCAATGCTGACTGTTTGTTAGAGAATATAGGCTGGCGGGGAAGATGAACTGACCCTTTTAGAGAATTTCACCCTCATACTGCCTATTAAAGCTGACTGTTTGTAAGAGAATATAGGCTGGCGGGGAAGTTGAACTGACCCTTTTAGAGAATTTCACCCTCATACTGCCTATCAATGCTGACTGTTTGTTAGAGAATATAGGCTGGCGGGGAAGTTGAACTGACCCTTTTAGAGAATTTCACCCTCATACTGCCTATCAATGCTGACTGTTTGTAAGAGAATATAGGCTGGCGGGGAAGTTGAACTGACCCTTATAGAGAATTTCACCCTCATACTGCCTATTAATGCTGACTGTTTGTAAGAGAATATAGGCTGGCGGGGAAGTTGAACTGACCCTTTTAGAGAATTTCACTTCATAACTGACCCTTTTAGAGAAGTTCACCCTCATACTGCCTATTAATGCTGACTGTTTGTAAGAGAATATAGGCTGGCGGGGAAGTCGAACTGACCCTTTTAGAGAATTTCACCCTCATACTGCCTATCAATGCTGACTGTTTGTTAGAGAATATAGACTGGCGGGGAAGTTGAACTGACCCTTTTAGAGAATTTCACCCTCATACTGCCTATCAATGCTGACTGTTTGTTAGAGAATATAGGCTGGCGGGGAAGTTGAACTGACCCTTTTAGAGAATTTCACCCTCATACTGCCTATCAATGCTGACTGTTTGTTAGAGAATATAGACTGGCGGGGAAGTTGAACTGACCCTGTTAGAGAATTTCACCCTCATACTGCCTATCAATGCTGACTGTTTGTTAGAGAATATAGGCTGGCGGGGAAGTTGAACTGACCCTTTTAGAGAATTTCATCCTCATACTGCCTATCAATGCTGACTGTTTGTTAGAGAATATAGGCTGGCGGGGAAGTTGAACTGACCCTTTTAGAGAATTTCACCCTCATACTGCCTGTCAATGCTGACTGTTTGTTAGAGAATATAGGCTGGCGGGGAAGTTGAACTGACCCTTTTAGAGAATTTCACCCTCATACTGCCTATCAATGCTGACTGTTTGTTAGAGAATATAGGCTGGCGGGGAAGTTGAACTGACCCTTTTAGAGAATTTCACCCTCATACTGCCTATTAATGCTGACTGTTTGTTAGAGAATATAGGCTGGCGGGGAAGTTGAACTGACCCTTTTAGAGAAGTTCACCCTCATACTGCCTATTAATGCTGACTGTTTGTTAGAGAATATAGGCTGGCGGGGAAGTTGAACTGACCCTTTTAGAGAAGTTCACCCTCATACTGCCTATTAATGCTGACTGTTTGTAAGAGAATATAGGCTGGCGGGGAAGTTGAACTGACCATTTTAGAGAATCTCACACTCATATTGCCTATTAATGCTGACTGTTTGTTCGAGAATATAGGATGGCGGGGCAATTGAGCTGACCCTTTTAGAGAATATCACCATAAATCTCTATAAAAACAAGCTAAACATTACTTTTTATTTTCGTTTCAGACTCCCTTCTTTCACTTTTAAATAATGTATAACTGAACGTATCTAGACATCTGATCACTCTTGACAATTTTTAATTGTAATTTGTATCAAAAATATTGACCTCTTATTTTCTCAGAAAAATGTTTCCGTGCTATTTCTCCATAACTTCTATTTAAATTTTGAAAAGCATCAGTATGACTGCTGTTTGTTAGAGAATATAGGCTGGCGGGGAAGTTGAACTGACCCTTTTAGAGAATTTCACCCTCATACTGCCTATCAATGCTGACTGTTTGTTAGAGAATATAGACTGGCGGGGAAGTTGAACTGACCCTGTTAGAGAATTTCACCCTCATACTGCCTATCAATGCTGACTGTTTGTTAGAGAATATAGGCTGGCGGGGAAGTTGAACTGACCCTTTTAGAGAATTTCATCCTCATACTGCCTATCAATGCTGACTGTTTGTTAGAGAATATAGGCTGGCGGGGAAGTTGAACTGACCCTTTTAGAGAATTTCACCCTCATACTGCCTGTCAATGCTGACTGTTTGTTAGAGAATATAGGCTGGCGGGGAAGTTGAACTGACCCTTTTAGAGAATTTCACCCTCATACTGCCTATCAATGCTGACTGTTTGTTAGAGAATATAGGCTGGCGGGGAAGTTGAACTGACCCTTTTAGAGAATTTCATCCTCATACTGCCTATTAATGCTGACTGTTTGTTAGAGAATATAGGCTGGCGGGGAAGTTGAACTGACCCTTTTAGAGAAGTTCACCCTCATACTGCCTATTAATGCTGACTGTTTGTAAGAGAATATAGGCTGGCGGGGAAGTTGAACTGACCCTTTTAGAGAATCTCACACTCATATTGCCTATTAATGCTGACTGTTTGTTCGAGAATATAGGATGGCGGGGCAATTGAGCTGACCCTTTTAGAGAATATCACCATAAATCTCTATAAAAACAAGCTAAACATTACTTTTTATTTTCGTTTCAGACTCCCTTCTTTCACTTTTAAATAATGTATAACTGAACGTATCTAGACATCTGATCACTCTTGACAATTTTTAATTGTAATTTGTATCAAAAATATTGACCTCTTATTTTCTCAGAAAAATGTTTCCGTGCTATTTCTCCATAACTTCTATTTAAATTTTGAAAAGCATCAGTATGAATTGGAGATGCGCATATCGCCGTAGGGTACGCGTTTGCAGGGGTATTAATCACCTTCAGTGATAGTGATAGTTTGTGTGTGTGTTGCTTCAAAGGGATCCCCTTTTCAGCATTTATTTCTTAACTTCAAAGTACGAACCCTTAATGAATCAAAGCACTGAAGTCCTGAATGCGGCTTGGTTAGTATAACGAACAAAATCTGAATAATATGAACATGCCATGAATCACAAAGTGCAGGAAAAATGAATAGAAATGGGGAAAAAATAGCGAGTTGTTCTTGCAAATGTTGCATCTTGTCAATTGGTATAGAGTTCAGATCCGGAATGCCCCTCTACCTTTCTGTTTTTGCACTCTACAATCTATAAAAGTTTTCATCGAATCCGATCTTAAATACAGGAGGTACAACTATCACAAGATTTGTCTATATGCTATATTCCAACACAATAAAAATCCAGTGGTGTCTAAACATGTTTCTTCATTCCGTCTTATCATTAATAATAATTCACTGACATCGTGAATCACTTAACAATTTTCGAAATAGTTGTTGCTATATACAATTATACATAATAAAGCAATAATCATGTTGTTTTCACGTTCTATCTGAAGTAAAATCAAATAAAACAATGCCGTAACCAAAACGTTTGCTCCCCGCCGCTAAAAGAATCCAAACCTTTAGATGGCATTTTAACATATGAAGAAGCATTGCATTCTCTATTATCAATACATAATAACCGTTCACCTTGAACATCTGGCTTTGGAGCAGAATTCGTTAAAGTGTTTAGGAAAAAAATAGATAATAATATTGTTAGATTAAAATACTATATGTGTTTTAGTTAGATTAAAATACTATATGTGTTTTAATTTCCTATGGAATAATCACCCAGAAAAAATAAAGAGACATGTTGTAACCCAAGATTATGAACATGGGGGATTAAGAATGATTAATATTAAACAATTCATATATTCATTGAAACTAACATGGATTAGAAGATTCCTAGTTGGAGATAATAATGTATAAAAATCCATAAACATATGTATCCATTTACGACTTAGATGTTATTTCTGGGTAATGATTATGTAAAATATAAATTGCAAAATATATGCAATCCCTTTTGGAAGGATGTATACACAAGTCTGGATACTCTATTAAACGTAAAACCACTGTCATGGAAACAATTTCTAACACAGCCGTTATGGTACAACAATAACATTAAGATCGGAAGATCAAGTGTATTTTATCAGAGATGGTATGACAAAGGTATTATATTTATTAATGATCTAATGGATAACAATGGTAATCTGCTTCCTTTTAGATTATTTATAGAAATGTTTAGCATACTTTCAAATTTTATAGAATATGAGGGTATGACTGCGGCAATTAGGGAGTACCTTCAAAATCTGAATTTTGCACATCTGGCCATCAACCTAGAAAACCCTGTTAGCCCATTAGCAGTTTCTCTCATAACTGGAACAAAAAAGGGCTGTCGCCCTATTTATGACGTTTTAAATAAATCAGGTGTGCAGCCAACATCTATTGCAAAATTGGGTCAGTACGGTTTAAATATAGACAGAGATTGGAATAAACTATTTAAAATACCTTTCATTTGCACAAAAGATACAAAGTTACAATGGTTTCAAGTAAAAATGAATCACAGAATTACTGCCACAAACCTCCTGACAAAAATGAAAATAAAAAATGACAATTCATGTAGTTTTTGCACTGATACTTCAGAAACCATTTCTCATTTATTTTGGGAATGCAGATATTCAAAAACATTTTGGGATAATTTCAAGTTTACTTGCACAGAAAAGAATATACAAATTCAACCGGAATGGACTATGAGAATTATTATTTTTGGTTCCAATCAATATGACATTGTTTTAAATAAATTACTTCTACATGCAAAATACTTCATTTATAAGTGCAAGTTAGATGGGAGATTGCCATTCTTTGAACATTTTAAACAACAAATTAAATACCTGTATCATACTGAAAAAATAAAAGCTATTAAAAATAATCAATTGGAAAAATTTGAAAAGCCCTGGTTGGCATATAAAACCCTTTTACACTAATCAGATCCTTTTTCGCTAAATGTTACTCTGTGCTTTTAAGTAAACAACAACGACAAAAACACCAGAAATTGTACTTACTTGTAAATATATTGTCGCACTACGTTTCCCACTGTTCCCATTGAGTAATGAAGAGTCACATCTCCATAGAAACATCTTGTCCTTTTTTTTTTATATACCACAACTTCTTTCCCCAGAATATAATAGGAAAACTCAGTGGAGATATTACATAGGTCTGGTATAAAGTCACATGTATGTCTCATTGTTCTAATATTTGTGAGTGTCTATGTAACATAACTTTCTTTCAATATAAATATATGTAAATCATCCACTGGGTTTTTTTGTTTAAAAGAAAAGGTTTGTTTGCAATTTTAGAATGAATGCAAAAAATAATAAATAAGTAAAGTTTATCATTTGAAGATTGTGAAATTAAATGTCTTCCGAGTTTTAAAGGGATACATGCCAATCATGAAATATTATCCACTGAAGATATTTTGAAATATATACATATTACAATGCCTCCCTTTAACAAATTTAGCCAATATTCATATTTGCACTCATTCTGAAATCGTAAAGAAAGAAAAAAAACTCCCCATTTGTTTATGTCTATATTAAGATATGCTTTAGTCTAGCTTCTGTAAATATTTGTTGTATTATATTTAAATACATATTTGACGCATATTTTATCATATAACTGTACGGTTTGCTGAGGGGTGGCCCACCCCGACCCTCACAAACCTATGACGGGGTGAATAAATGGATCACCATTAATTTGGTGATTGAAATTAAAAAATAATTATTGTTAGAGCCTATAATTATGGTTACATAAAAGTAAAACGTTCAATAACTCAGACAGAAGGATTCAGTATTTGTATTCCAAAAGATAACAAGCTAAGACAAGTTGTTTTTTTGTTGTTGTTTTTTAAAACGACTCATATGTTTACACATTTGTGCCTATAAATAAAGCCACCGGGCCAATAGCATACATAATTACAGTAGTATTTCCCAAACTAATTAGTAATAGTCAAAGTGTTTTTATTGCAAGCAGATATCAAAACACGAGAATAAGTTTAATTCAATTACGTAGAAATGTTTGAACAGGTAAAATAATACCCAGGCCCCTGTATTGGTCAAATATCTGGCAATAGTTGTGCAACTACTCAATTCATGTTAACCTCACTTTCTTGTGTGGTCACGCATGCAGTAAAATGTATCTACGTCGTGTAAATAACTTTTTTATATACAATTATATGTCGGATATAAATATACGTTTTTTCTGAGGCTATCAGAAAATGTTACTATGATGTTTAAGAGTGTTAAATTTCGTTGATAATATTACAGAAAGGATGGCCACTGACCTTTAACCTAGTACGTCATCTGTCTTTATGTTTCTCTATTGGAAGAGGCTTTCGTCAGAGCAATCCAAGCTCACTGTATGTTTTTATTATGTGTGGGAAAATGTAATGATTAAAAGTAACATAATAATAAAAGGAATAAGAATAACAAAAATAAATAAAAGAACATAAACTTTACATTATGCCGATAACACATCAATAGGGCTCGATCTTATATATATGCTGAAAGAAATCAGTTTAGCACGGTCTTTTGCATATCTAGCTTAAAGAAACTGAATGTTTATTTTATAATGTGAAGCATTTGATAATGTTGGCATGTCAGAAGGTGTTCTTGTTTATCCCTTATTATTACCGAAAAGTAACCCACCTGTTGACCGTGGGTGGCGACCCGTGTCGTTGGAGAAAGGAATCCTGGTGGTTGAGTGACGTGGAGATCTAGTAGTTCTCTCCGCATTACAACACACCACTTTGGTCCGGACTTCAACTAGACGGGCGGTCAGATTAGCCCGATCTGATCTATCGGTTTGGTCACGCCAGCTATACGGGATCCTAGCTTCTTCACATCCCTCTCAATCCCTATCGTTTAATATCTTACTCCCCTTTTTTTTTGTCCTCTTTAAACATCATGTAGAAAGGATCCTTTATGGCGGTGGCGCTAGGGCTAATCATGTATTTCTGAACGCTATATGGCTATACTCGTGCCACTTTTAGGCGGAACATAGGTGCGGCTCTTCGACTTTTCAGTTAAGGGGTTATGTCCGCTTGGTGGTATGGGGGGTCTGATGCGTTAGTTTTATATGAGTATACTCTTCACGTATTCTTGGCATTGTCTGTCGGATATCCACAGCAAATGTCCCCTTGTTGTTCAATTCCCCCAATATGGTACCCAAACACGAATAAAAACTACTCCTACTCCTAAACGATTTCGAGAAGAGTCCGAATCTGAATCTGATGAGGATATTTCTCATATAAATGGGCATCGTTTTCTCAATATTATCTCTCTAGAGGATGACAAACCTATAACTAGACTCTCTCCTGGCAAACTCACTCCTACCAATACGTTTGTGCTTACTTTCAGCACACCATATCTTCCAAAGACCATCAAGACTGGATATATCATTATACCAGTTGACCCCTTTATTCCAAACTCTCTTCGATGTTTTAACTGTCAGCTCTTTGGTCACCATAGAGAAAGATGCAAGCGCGCTGCTCCTGTCTGTGCCCTTTGCGGCCAGGAGGGTCATAGCGACTTCGCGAATTGCAAAAATACCGCCTCTTGCGTTAACTGCAAGGGGACCCACGGGGCTTTCTCTAAGGATTCTATTACTCCGCCCACTCCATCTGGCAAATCGTATGCCGTTGCGATTAGGGTTGAGAAGCCAGCTACCAGGTCTATCGCGGCGCAGACCGTGTTAACCTGGCCAATAGACTCCGACAAGTTTGCTACTATTCCACTCTCTGTTCAGAAATCCTCTAAAACATCTTCAGCCTCTCAAAATGTGGTCCTCTTAAATAAGCCTCCTGCAGCTCCCAGACCTCGTGTTGCTTCCAACCCTAAAACTCCTTCAACTATATACTCAACAACTCCTACATCCACTGCATCTATTTCATATATTTCGAAATCGACGGACTCTGGTGCAACCAAGAGTCCACCAAGCCCGACGAACTCTTCCAAAGATTCGTCAAATCCGACGAACTCTCCCAGGAGTTCGTCACCAAACACAACTGCTGCCACGGACGTGACTGCAAGAAAAACGAAAACTCCCGGGTTAGGGAAGAAGTCAAAAAGACCTGCTGATCCGATTGTACTGCACAACAGATTTGGAGACTTGGAGATGGAGGTTGATGATCCAGCACATCTGGAACTCCCAAAGTCTCCAAAGTCTCCAAGGTCTGCCAACCCCAAAAGGCCGTAAACCCCTACTTCCGCCGTTGTAACATCAAAATCATATAAGGTCATTAAATGGAATTTCAGAGGTTTAAAACCTAATTTTGATGAAATCAGCTTACTTTTAAATAAACACAACCCTGTTGCATTTTGTCTTCAAGAAAAACTTTCTTGAAGACTTGTGATAAGATATATTTTAAAAACTATTCATTGTATAACTATATTTGTGATACAGGTGATAAAGCTTCTGGGGGAGTTTCGAATCTTGTGAATCGAAACATTACTCACAGAGCTGTTGCGTTGAAAACTGATTTGCAAGCCATTGCGGTCAATGTTACGATGCACAGAGTTATAACAATATGCTCCTTATATTTATCACCCAGTTCTTCACTAGACCTTAAAGATCTAAATCACCTATTTGCACAATTACCATCACCTTTTATACTTTTGGGTGATTTTAATGCACACAACTACATTTGGGGTTGTAAGGATATAAACGATAAAGGCAAGAAAGTTGAGGATTTCTTAGCCAAAATAATTTGTGTCTTTTTAATGGTGACAAATCACATACTTATTTACATCCAGCTACAGGCTCTCATTTTTCCATTGATTTAACAATATGCGATCCAACGCTCTTAATGAATTTTTCGTGGAGTGTTGGTGACGACCCATGTGGAAGTGACAACTTCCCCTTATTTCTTGAAAATATCGACCCTCCACTTCTCGAAAAAACGCAACGAATGAAACTTCGCAAAGCTTATTGGGATACGTTTCAATCTCTTTGTGAGGAACAATTAAAGCCTTCCGTTTTCGAGGAATTCGAAGACGCAACTGCTCTTTTTACCAAAAGCATTCTTGATATAGCTGATCAAACTATTCCAAAAACCTCGGCAAATCCAAAACGCCCACATAAACCATGGTACGACGATGACTGCAAAAAGACAGTCAACGATCGTAAAGCTGCATTGAATGCTTTTAACTTGCGGCCACCTCAAAATAATTTAGATACTTTAAGAGTTTTTCGTGCGAAAACCCGTCGTACTATTAAGGATAGCAAGAGGAAATCCTGGAGAACTTTTGTCTCTAGGATGAACTCTCGCTCATCTCTTAAGAAGACGTGGAACATGGTCCGGAAAATAAGCGGTAAAGGTAATTCTAGTTGTGTAAATCATCTTCAAACGGATAATGAAGATATTACATCTGTCAAAGATGTTACAAACACTTTGGCAGAAACTTTTTCTAAAAACTCTTCTTCTGAAAATGTCAACCAAATTTTCTAAAACAAAACGAACAGAAGAAGCTGAATTTCAAGTCGAAATATTTGGAGAAATACAATAAACTGTTCACTCTCAAAGGACTTCGAGAATCCCTTAAAAAGCTCATGATACATCAGCTGGTCCTGATGATATCCATTATCAATTATTAAAACATATACCTGAAACCTTTCTCTCTACACTTCTTGATATATTTAATAAGGTTTGGGTGACCGGATACTTCCCCGATTCTTGGCGGGAAGCAATCGTTATTCCAGTCCCCAAACCGGGAAAGGATCATACGGACCCAATAAATTATCGTCCTATTGCTTTCACGAGTTGTATATGTAAAACCATGGAACGAATGATTAATGAGAGACTTGTTTGGTACCTGGAATCCAACAAGATGTAACAAAGTATCAACGTGGTTTTCGTCGCCAACGAGGCACAACAGACAATCTCATTCGATTTGAATCATTTATTAGGGAAGTTTTCGTAAAGAAAGAACATCTAGTCGCTGTATTTTTTTACTTGAAGAAAGCTTATGATACTGCATGGAAGTACGGTATCATGAATGATCTTTATGACCTTGGTCTTAGAGGCCGATTACCAATTTTTATAGAGAATTTCTTAGATGATAGACAGTTTCTTGTCCGAATGGGTTCAACCCTCTCTGACATTCATGAACGTGAGACGTGTGTGCCGCAGGGCAGCATAATCTCTGTCACCCTTTTTAATATAAAAATTAACAGTAAAGTTAAATGCATCAATCCTGGTGTGGATTGCTCTCTATATGTTGACGACTTTGTTATATGTTATCGTGCAAACAACATGAACACTATTGAGAGACAACTTCAACAATGTCTGAATAAACTTCAGACCTGGTCGGATGAAAATGGTTTTAAAATTTCTAAATCTTAAACTAATTGTATGCACTTTTGTCAACTACGTAAACATCATGAAGACCCTCATCTAACACTGGATGGGTCACCAATACCAGTAGTGGATGAAACAAAATTCGTTGGTCATTTTTTCGACCGTAAATTAACATTTATACCACACCTTAAATACTTGAAGGCCAAGTGCCTTAAAGCTCTTAATTTACTTAAAGTTGTTGCAAACACTAATTGGGGAGTAGATCGTAAAGTACTTTTACAACTTTATAGATCTCTTATCAGATCCAAGCTGGACTACGGCTCAATAGTATATGGATCGACTCGCAAGTCATACTTGCAGATGCTCGATCCTATACATAATCAAAGATTACGACTCGCCTTAGGTGCCTTTCGTACATCACCAGCCGAAAGTCTATATGTTGAAGCTAATGAACCATCACTGTCTTATAGACGGGACAAATTAGCCCTTCAATATGCCATTAAATTAAAGTCTAACCCTTCATACCCAACTTTCGATAATGTTTTTAATCCTAGTTATGAACCTCTTTTTGATCGAAAACCGAAGTCCATTTGTCCATTTTGTCTTCGTATTAAACCAAAATTAAGAGACACTGAAATCCACCTAAATTTGATTGCCAAGTACAAAGTACCACAAATTCCACCGTGGACTTTGGAAACACCAACAGTTATTTTTGATCTTTTTAATAGTAAAAAATCCAGTACAGACCCTACTGTCTATCAAAGCAAATATATTAAAATTAAATCGAAATACAATAACTTTCAACATATATACACAGATGGTTCTAAAGATGGAGATAAGGTAGCTGCAGCAGCTGTTGTTCACAAACACAGCATAAAGAGCCGCCTGCCTGACAAGGCCTCTATCTTTTCAACTAAACTTAAGGCAATTGAACTTGCCTTAATTATATTCAGAAATCTGATGATGACCATTTTGTGATATTTTCTGATTCCCTTTCATCTCTTCAAGCACTGGGTAATATGAAACATGATAACCCAGTTGTGCTTCAACTTTTAGAAAAGTACAATTCACTTATAGTTGATAATGTTATTATTGTCTGCTGGCTTCCAAGCCATGTAGGAATACGTGGAAATGATAGAGCTGACAGTGCTGCTAAAGCAGCATTAGGTTTACATATATCTCTTGGCAAGCCGCTTGGGATTTGTCAGTTAACAATTAACTCCATTCAATTAAACCGTTACTCGGAGAATGGCGTTCTTCTAGTAGACCCATTCGTCGAGAGAAAGTTGTCCTAGCCCGGTGCAGGCATACACGTAATACTCATTCATATTTGCTATATATAACGTGAGCAATTACCAGAATGTATACCCTGTTTTGCACCGTTAACGGTCAAACACATCTTGTTGGAATGGTAGACTTTGATCCTATGCGTCAGAGGTATTACAATGTTAATACTATAAAATAATTATTTGAAACTATAGATTTTAGTCTTGTTTTAGATTTCCTAAAAGAAATCAGACTATATAAATCAGTATAATATGTTATTACATATATATTTACTTATTTATATACCCGTTGACGGTCATTTCTTGATTTACATATACAGTTTATATTACTACCATATCATCCCTTATTTGTAAATAGTTTTATCTTTATATACTTACATTAATTTTTAATTACTTCTTCATTTCTTCATCTTTCATCAGTTTTTGCGCACAATATGACCTATTTATGTGTCGACGTGCCGTAAAACAATATTCATTCATTATTATGTGTGATTCAAAGTAAGTATCAGAGTTATCTCCCATTTATATAAAACAATATTTTTCACATTAAAAATAAGAATATTATCAAGAACAGGGTTTAACGTTATTGAATAACTATTCTGGGTTTCGAGTGATAAAAAAGGCAAAAACAATTACATTAACATTGTCATTATAATGAAATTACGAACCAGTTTTAAATTTTAAAATTATCTCCCTTTATATTAAATTAAGAACGAAATTATAATTTCTGTAAAGCAGGTTAATTAAAACATGTTGCCACTTTTTTTCGCAGAAATCGTTTAAAAATAATGTCCTGCATATACTTGTTAATTATATTAATTATATTGTTAATGGCGGCTGAAACACATAGCCTTGAATCTGCTCAATGGGATTTACCATGTGATGTATGTGCTAAACTTATTTCTTTCAGTATAGTATGATCTAAAAATAAACTGAAACGGTCAATGATTTCGGACAAATAGTTCATTACTTACACGGTATATATAGAAAAGTATAGGTTTATTATGTCGGACATCGTAATGAGAGGTTTACACAGTATGTGACGTCATTGAGCTTTAGCCAGATATATCCCTATTCTTCTGGATGGAATACATATTTCTTTAAATAAAATACTTCATGTACTTATTCTGCAGAAATGTCAGGTCTTAAAGTAAATTTTGTCAAAACTCATGTTTATTGGATAGGAAAAAAAGATTTAGTGCAAAAACAATTAAACCACTATGAAAACTTATCATGGGAAAGATGAATTTCTGATTTCAGTAATTTCTAAGTAGACTCAAACAAAATGATTGATTTAAATTAGCGTTCGTTTAGTGCAGTGTGGCGGCTCTAAAAAGTCTCCCCGTGCTACGAATCAGTAGTGTTATTTTTACTGGTCCTTTGGGACCAACGAGCCCAATATAGGTGGTTTTGAAGTAGAATACCGCTTATGCCGGTGCTAGGGGGCGTGAGAGGTGTTGCTTCTTTCATTACTTCTCATGAACAGACTCAATAAAACCGAGTCTGCTGCTTTATTCTCTTAATTGTGTTAATGCTCCCAAAGGATCACCTTTATCAGTATTCATAAAATATTAAAATACCTAACATCTCTTGGAAAAATAACTGTCAATACAATTTTATCATTTTGCAATGCACTCCATGTTTAGTGGTTGACCCATTTACAATTCGCCACTCTTTTTTCTTTCATTTAGGGATTACCGGGCAGATTGTGGACGCTATGATGACGTCTGCCTAAATCTTCAAACGACGGTAGCGTTTGATATTTGTCTTAAATCCTTTATTATCGTACCCTTAATAGTTCGTTCTCTTGTTGCTCTATCTTCTGGCTCTGGCTTCTACCAAGGCATTGAATACTTACATTGTGGATTTCTATGCATTTTATATACATGATCAGCTATGTGTTATACTTATAATGCCTGTTAATGCTGCATTCTTTGTTAGATACTATAACATGGCGGGGATTGCATTATTTACACTGTCCCGTTTAATTGGGATGACAATAGGGTAAGAGTGAGGTTTGGTGCACCCTAGAACCTGGTTTAAACACCCAACGGCCTTTTTGCACTGACCTTTTCAGGGCGTTAGACCTATTGTCAACCGGTTTGTGTATGTGATGTAACATGCCTTACTTCTTTTAACATCTAAGTGTTGTTTGTGTTATTGCGTGTTTTTGGTTGTCTGAATCTGTGAAAGCAAGGTGTTTCCCTCTGTTAATAAATGCAGTGCAAAGAGGTGGAGTTGTTGCAATTATTTATCTTGCAAGTCCACCATTAAATCAGCTGTTAATGGTAGAATGTTTAATGTATGTCTAGCTTCAAATGTTGACTGACGTACATCTCACATCATTTATGTTTTGACTTGAAATGCACCACGTTGCGGTATACAATATGTTGAACAAGCAGGTCGATCTTTATGAGTTCGATTTCGTGAACATAAATATAATGCAGGTAATTCTAAAAAGTTAAAAGATTACTCGTACTAACACTTCGTCAGTCAGGTCATACTTTAAGTAACGTTACTGTTCAACCGGTTGAATATATAATGTTTGATAATGATGCTACCAAAAGCTTTAAAATAAAAGCTAGAAACATTGCAGAACTTAAGTGAATGAAAAACTTGCAGACACCAGATCCACTCGGCCTTAATGACAATATTTATCAACAAGGAAATATTTCAAATGATCCTAATTTTGAGGTCTCATGGTCGTAGGCGTAATGGTAACATCAAACGTATATCACGTGTAATTATTTCAGTCGCTGATTTACATACTATTTTTAAACAGTCTGGAAAGCACTCCATGCTTTCACGACTTGGACCGTATGATGACGTCTACCTAAAGCCCAAAAGGACGGTGACGTTTGATTTTTGTCTGAAGTCTTGTCTTGTTGTGCCCTCAATGGTTTATTCTCTTGTTGCTCTGCCTTCTGTCAAGTCACTGAGTACCTTCTTTTTGGCTTTCTACGCTATTGTTTTTTTTGTATTTATATATGCACGAGTATCTTTGTGGTTTACTTATATTGCCTATTAATGCTGCCTTATGATAATCTGAAAGCTTTTATCTTTTGATTAAAATCATCATAAATACAAAGACTAATTAGCAATACTGGTACCCGTACTGAGGAGTGGCACCATATAATCACTAACACTATTAATATTAGACATGCATGTTGTTTTGGAACGGGTCGAGTAGAGCAAAGATTAGTTATTATTTTGTGGATTTGGGCGTTGAAGACAGGATAATAGCGAGGTTGTGTACACATAGAACCGATTTAAGCTAACCTGTAGGCATTATTGCCTACTGACCGTTCCAAGTCGGTAACGCTGTCTTCACCACTCTTCATGTCACCTATTGTCCTTTTCATTGACGTTATAAATATGCTTATATTTCGGTTTATGGTGCAGTGCGGTCACCGTGCCATTGCGTTTGATTGCTGTGGTTTCTATAGAACCATTTTTCTCGTGTTTGGAGAGATGATATCCCGGCTTTTTTTCCTATATTTATAAACTTCAAACAAATGACATGGCTTATACTGGAATTCTTTTAATGGGAACACAATTATAACACAATGGACATTATATACATGACACATTTTGTCAACCTCCGTGAACTTACAACAGGTTCAACTAAAAAAAATCCATAAAATGTTCACCAAAAGAAAATATTTGCTTACTATAAATGCAATAAATAGCCCTCTATGTCACACTGGCCACAGGAAAAAAACATAGATCCATTTGTTATGGTCTTTTCCTGATACAGAACTTTTTACAGGATATAAAACAATGGTTATATAAAAACAATGGTTATATAAAAACAATGGTTATATAAAACAATGGTTATATAAAAGCAATGGTTATATAAAACAGTGGTTATATAAAAACAATGGTTATATAAAAGCAATGGTTATATAAAACAGTGGTTATATAAAAATAATGGTTATATAAAAACAATGGTTATTTTAACAATGGTTATATAAAACAATGGTTATATAAAAGCAATGGTTATATAAAATAGTGCTTATATAAAAACAATGGTTATATAAAAACAATGGTTATATAAAACAATGGTTATATAAAAACAATGGTTACATAAAACAATGTTTATATAAAACAATGGTTATATAAAAGCAATGGTTATATAAAACAGTGGTTATATAAAAACAATGGTTATATAAAAACAATGGTCATATAAAACAATGGTTATATAAAACAATGGTTAAATAAAACAATGGTTATACAAAAACAATGGTTATATAAAACAATGGTTAAATAAAAACAATGGTTATATAAAACAATGGTTAAATAAAAACAATGGTTATATAAAGCAATGGTTATATAAACAATGGTTAAATAAAAACAATAGTTATATAAAACAATGGTTCAATAAAAACAATGGTTATATAAAACAATGGTAATACAAAAACAATGGTTATATAAAACAATGGTTAAATAAAAACAATGGTTATATAAAACAATGGTTAAATAAAAACAATGGTTATATAAAACAATGGTTATATAAACAATGGTTAAATAAAAACAATAGTTATATAAAACAATGGTTCAATAAAAACAATGGTTGTATAAAACAATGGTTAAATAAAAACAATGGTTTTATAAAACAATGGTTATATAAAACATTGGTTAAATTAAAACAATGGTTTATATATAAAAAAAATGGTTAAATAAAAACAATGGTTATATAAAACAATGGTTAAATAGAAACAATGGTTATATAAAACAATGGTTATATAAAACAATGGTTATATAAAAACAATAGTTATATAAAACAATGGTTAAAAAAAAACAATGGTTATATAAAACAATGGTTAAATAAAAACAATGGTAATATAAAACAATGGTTAAATAAAAACAATGGTTATAAAACAAAGGTTAAATAAAAACAATGGTTATATAAAACTATGGTTAAATAAAAGCAATGGTTATATAAAACAATGGTTAAATAAAAACAATGGTTATATAAACAATGTTAAATAAAAACAATGGTTAAATAAAAGCAATGGTTATATAAAACTATGGTTAAATAAAAACAATGGTTATATAACACAATGGTTAAATAAAAACAATGGTTATATAAAACAATGGTTAAATAAAAACAATGGTTAAATAAAAACAATGGTTATATAAGTCAATGGTTAAATAAAAACAATGGTTATATAAACAATGGTTAAATAAAAACAATGGTTAAATAAAAACAATGGTTATATAAAACAATGGTTAAATAAAAACAATGTTTATATGAAACAATGGTTAAATAAAGATAATGTTTATATGAAACAATGGTTAAATAAAAACAATGGTTATATGAAACAATGGTTATATAAAACAATGGTTATATAAAAAAATGGTTAAATAAACCTATGTTTATATAAAACAGTGGTGATATAAAACAATGGTTATATAAAAACAATGGTTATATAAAAACAATGGTTATATAAAACAATGGTTATATAAAACAATGGTTAAATAGAACAATGATTTTATAAAACCATGGTTATATAAAACAATGTTAATATAAAAAATGGTTAAATACTAGTACCTATACAGCTCTATATAAGACCAGTGGGCGTGTACCTAAAGCAAGTGGAGGGGTTTTACGCTCGGTTACTACCAAATTCAAGCTTGTAAAACATGGCCATAAATCCGCATATAAGGAGAGAAACCTTTATCAGGACAGTTTCTCTACGGACATCGACGCGTGCACGTCGGGAAGAAGGCACATGACTGGGCTGTAGCTGTGACCGAGATCGGTGTCTGACCATCCGTCCGTCAATGCAGGTGCTATGGATATGTAGCAGAAGCCATTAAGCCACAGAGCCAACTGAAATCCTACTTTTTAATTCAACTATATTCGTTTAATAATGTCCTTTGGTAAATTCAACGAAATATGCGCATTACATTTTCTAATGTTGGAATTTGTTTTCTGGTGCGTGTTTTCGAAGGTCCGTTTGTATGAACATAGAAACGTATTGACGCACCAGAAAAAGTGAACAAAAGAAAATGCCTACAATGCAATGTATCGATAAAAAAAACGCTATTGATTAACGGGCTATATGGACCTGGACCACCATTATTTTTACATATGGTTGTTAATAAATATCTACCCGAAAATATCCAATCCTGACTATGCTGGCCATATAACACACACAAAGTAGTATCAGTCATGCCCAATGCAACACAAAAATGGGTCTTAGATGATTCGCTGACCTGCTTTTTTTTCCCAAAATATTTTCCAAACTGAAAGTAAACATTTTCTTTTTGAATTCTGAGGTCAAAATGACCAAAGTACACTTCAAACTGTGCTTCACAAAAAGTAGTGCAGCATGTCCAGCTTACCTTCAATTTGCATGCGGTTTTCGCTAGAAGCAAGTTAAATGTTTCAAAAATAAAGAAAAACATTCAATACATACCAGCTTTCACCACTCCTATGCTTCACAGTAACTTACTCAATAGTTTACCTGAGGGTACTTTTGCGTTCCACCACATTGGGCCCATGGTACCCGGTCTAGCTCCAATATAGCCTAGTGTTAAATCTAATGTCAACCCGAAGGTCATGGGTTCGAATCTCGCATATACTATAATATGTTTGCATTGAATGGGTGTGTAGTTTTAATACTTCATTTTTGTTTAGACTGTTAAACAGGTCCCCAAATTTAGTTACATTTGGATGGTAATAATAATATTTCTTTAACAAATGTTTGCATTAGTTCCAGGAAATAGCTGCATTGTAACATAATTATATAGTGATATTTTAACAATGAGATCTAGGGTCCTATAGAAACCACATCGTCCGAACGCAATGGCATCGTAGGTCCGCACTGTACTGCAAATAATGACTTGATAATACAACGAAAGAGACACAAAAAAAAGGTGGTGAAGACTGGGTTACCGACTTGGAACGGTCAGTAGGCAATAAGGCCTACTGGTTAGCTTGAATCGATTTTATATGCGCACAATCCTCAATCTTCAGCGCCCAAATAGACAAGACAGTGTTAACAAACTACATCTCATCAAAAGGAATTCTCTAACAATAAAATCCACATCCAGAGAAACTAACTAAAGAAACACATACAAAATAATAAACATCTCAGGATGTATTCAGAATCGTACTGAACAACCAGCAGAAAATAATAACATTATCGACTATAATAACATTGTACTTTTTCAACTCCTACCTCACAAGTTTTGCTCATTATACTTCTTCTTTCATTGAGATGACTAGCTGCCTAATCAGGAATTCAACAGTGGGTGAGTGAGTGTATTAGGCAATTGAAAATCCCATATTTTGCGTTTACCGTCAGTGTATTGGTGACGCTATATCACAGTATAACATAACAATGTGATGAGTGATTGTACTGTATCATAAGTAAAAATGAAATGATTTATACTCGCAACAGATTTTGATTTTTAAATCAGATGTTAAACAAAGTTATAATTTGGTATATATGCAGTAAAGCGTTTTTAAAGACCTCGAGTATAATATTCCACTACCATTTAATGTTGTTTTTATGGCATTTGTATTTACTGTTTTGTATTTTTCAGAGGAGAACTCCTAATAATTATAAAATATGCGATTGATTTGGAACCTTGCCGTTGTTTTCCTGTTTGGAGTATTTGCTGCAGTATGTTTATTGTACAACAGACACCTCAATGTTGTGACACTCGACGAAAAGTGCAACCAGCAGCCGACACCCGCGTCACGAGATATTGTTCAAAATATGAGTATGACACGAGCATTCTCAACTAATAGAAAAACGGCCGTTTATGAACAGCCGTTTAATCCGATGGTCATGCATGTTAACAAAAATAATTCATTTGACTACCAAGCGGAAATGCAAAAACTGAATGATGCCAACGTGAATCAGGACGACCCGAGACTGATCAAGTGATTAGAGAGTATTACATTATACCACCGTCAACACTTCCGTATAATCTCGAAGACGAGAGAATGCTGGACTACTCAATGGGTCAAGCGCCGTTTGTGGACAGTAGACTTAACTATATGGTGGGTACATATGGAACGTCAAACACGTGTTTGTGTTTTTTACCTTTTTATATGGTTTAATCTGTTTTCTTGGATAACAACTTAAGCGGCCCAGTTGCTCTGTCCGGCTCCCTGGTCCTGGCTTGTCTGATGGAAAGCTTCGTCCTTTATTTCATCTACCTCTAAGATTGATGTCCCTATATAACATAATATGACGTGTTAACGGGACGTAAAACCCATTGCATTTCATTTGATGACAACTTACATATTTCTTGTGCTTTTATTCTATAAGGTAGTTTGGTGTTGCATATGAGTTGCTACTATTTGTAGTCAGGTCGTTCCAGCGTCAGCTGACAGAACCTATGCGTTGCTACTATTTGTAGTTGAGTCTTTCCAGCGTCAGCTGACGGAACCCATCCGTTGCTACTATTTGTAGTTGGGTCTTTCCAACGTCAGCTGATGGAACCTATGCGTTGCTACTATTTGTAGTCGGGTCCTTCCAGCGTCAACTGACGGGACCTATGCGTTGCTACTATTTGTAGTCAGATCCTTCCAACGTCAGCTGACGGAACCTGTGCGTTGCTACTATTTGTAGTCAGATCCTTCCAACGTCAGCTGACGGAACCTATGCGTTGCTACTATTCGTAGTTGGGTCGTTCCAACGTTAGCTGACGGGACCTATGCGTTGCTGCTATTTGTAGTCAGATCCTTCCAACGTCAGCTGACGGAACCTGTGCGTTGCTACTATTTGTAGTTGGGTCGTTCCAACGTCAGCTGACGGAACCTATTCGTTGCTACTATTGTAGTTGGGTCGTTCCAACGTCAGCTGACGGGACCTATGCGTTGCTACTATTTGTAGTCGGGTCGTTCCAACATCAAGTGACGGGACCTTTGCATGGCTACTATTTGTAGTCCGTCCTTCCAGCGGCAACTGACTGGACCACGTGCCAGGCATACAGTACAATAGCCTACATGTTTAATAAATGGATGTTTATCTCAAACTGAATATTTGATTGTATAATAACTATGTTTAGTTGAATTAAAGCAATTCTGACATCTGTTTCAAACGAATAAACATTTATAAAAGTCACTTACCAAAGTTAAAGGGATGGTAGTGAAGGTTCGATTATCAGATAGTTTCTTCAGTTTCACCTTTACGTTAACATTGTTAGTTTGTCGGTTGAGACAGTATTGAGAGAAAATGTATCGAGGGAAATTGGATGACTTCTGTTAATATGAAGTACTTCCGGAAACAAAAACAACGAAATTAAAAACCGTCAGAAAAAAATCATAAATATAGAATTTGACTGATCAGTCCACGCTAGTGCCAAGTACTCTTTGGACAATTCCTGGGTAAAACCCTGACCATTTATTGATCCTATTTACAAGAAATTGTCGTCTGCCATTTTGTTTGTTTAATGTGTTTTCGCCCGTGCGTGAGTGCATGCGCGCGTGAAGCCAACGATAACCTATTTGATGTGTTCGACCCCTCCCCCACCACCACTCCTTCTTAAAGTCACTGTTACTATAATTAGAAACGGTTTTCAGTCTGTGACTCATAAACCGCAATCAGCAGTGTTTGTCGCCTTAAATATGTAAAAAAAAAAAAGAGTATAATAATGGACCTTTGGAAACGGCCGAGCACGACACATACGAAATATTGCAGTCTCGGTTTGATTGAGACTGTTCATGAGTGGTAGTGAAATATGCTAGCTACCGCTCACGCCCTCTAGCCCCGGGTTGAGCAGAACTTAATATTCATAAAATCGATAATACACAATTTTAACCATCCCGAAGATGGCATGCATACGGCGGTGGATATGGAGTTAATTGCTTTCCCATGTCGTCAGTATCTAGTAAAATTAGATGCCCCGAAGAGCGAAATAAACATAATGGAATTTAGTTGGGAGCAGCGGTTATGAAGCCTGCGTATCACAAGTAACAGCCAAAATACTAAATTAAAAAGCAGACAACATATCCTATAAGTGGTTAAACAATACCCAGAGCCTTCTATCGGCCGGAGTAGTGGAACCACCGAATCAAAAATTAAGTAAGAAAACAAAAGAAATAGAAAATATACCACCGATAACTAAATATAATCTGGACAATCCTTTCTAAAAATGCATCGAGCTATCCATTGGCTAGCTGCTTTAAACTTTAACTGTATGTCATACTACACCAATTCAATTTCCAAAGATCAACATCGTCAATATTTTCTCTTTACCGAGTTCCCACAACATAAGAAACTTTATTTCGCACCTGTATAAATCTAAACAATCTATTTCTGTCTTTTTACCGATGTGACAATCCCATATTTCCACTACTGTACTCAAAACAGTTGCTTTAATACAAAACATCTATATCATTTTCATTTTGTACTCCATCTGGTATCTAGAGTTCAATAAATCTATATTCAGTAGATGTGGTGTCCAAAAAATCCGTATTTCATATTTGTACTATGGGAATATGACTCTAACAGCAAAAATCAACGAGCCATTCACGATTTACCTCACAGTTTTAGTTTAGTTGAAACTGAAACTGTACGGTTTTGATACTTTACGTGTGTTTTTAAAATTACATTTTATTCAGTTAATCAACGTGCAGAAATGTATTGTTTTTGCTCTGTTCAATTAATAATAGAAATACCAAGTTGGAATTCAAATTTGCAACGTTTGGTTAGATAAAGAGGTCATTTAACAATACTGAGTGCAATACTGAATTCAATTGGACACGTACCCAGCAGACAGAATCCATCTCGTCCAAATGCTGGGTTGTCGTCCAATAAAATTCAGTACTGTACTTAACACTGTTAGGTAACTTCATACTATTTCCCATTACTTGTTAGGAACAACTGTTTTAATTTTATAAAAAAATACAAAAATACAAATATACTTTGAGTATGTTTTAAATTGTCTGTTGTTCATCTAGATGGTAGTGGCACATCCCCCGCACCCCTTCCCGCATCCCCCACCACCACCACCACCCCCATCAAAGAATGCATCATAATTAACCCTCTTTTTTACCAATGATGAACAAACTATGATTATACCTGGAAAAGTAATCAGTAACAGTATAATTTTACATTTTTATCAACACTTTTTGTTTGTTTACCATAACAACCAAGCAAGTGCAAGCGTTTCTCAAGGTATGAAACCACCGTTGACACCAATGTTAAAATGTCACATATTAATGATTTGTTGCAACTTCAACTCAAGTATGTATAATGCAGTAGTGTAAATTAACTTTAAATCACCAGAAAGCTGAGGTCACAAGACATGTAAAAGCGTTCTTTTTGTTTACTAAACATAACAAGGGTACGGATGTTTTCATAGACAGTTGTTCACAAAGTGTATGCATAGATTCGAAATTTGAAAAATGTTCATCAATAATCCAGTAAAACCTATCAATACCCTTCTTATACATAAAATACACAAAATCGAATAGAAATTGCCTATTTTCGCCTACTTATAGTAATGCCCATTTACAAAATGAATGTGGTAAACCTCACTAATAATTCAGAATTAACCCTGTAGCTTTTTTCTCCTTTCTTGCCAGCTGATTGGATAAATGTTTTCTTGCACGCTAATTCAATAATAATTGGTGTACTCTCATCTGAAAAAAATATATATATTTGTAGTATAGAAAATACTATTTGCTATTCAGTGAATTTTCTTCTTAGTACTCTGTGCTAACCAAACATGTTTAACTTTGTTTATTGCAGGAAGGTGGATTTTATGTAGAGTGTGGCGCCCTAGATGGTAAAACACGCTCAAACACGTTGTTCTTCGAGAAAGTACGCAAATGGAACGGGTTGCTCATTGAGGGCGATTCTTCAAATGTTGAGAAAATGATGAAGAAACATCGAAAGGCTTTCGTTATCAATGCATGTCTTAATACCCAGCCCTACCCCTCCAAGGTGAGACTTTCGTTCTCTCAAGTCTGTCACAGGTTATATGTTTTCAGTAAACCATTTATAACATGTTTGAACGTGTGGGATATAGACGTATACTTAATAGACAGAATGAGAAATTGTATGTGTTCAAGACTTCATAGGTAAATTTTGACTGAAACGTCATGTGTCGATTAACACGCCAGGGAATCGCCCCGCCTTGGTCTTTCAAACATATTTCTTTAGTACCTTATTCGGGCACGAAAAGCAGGTCATCATTTAGGCTGAGAAGCCATTCGGTTACATGTGCCGAGACATACGCTGTGCACGTCCAAATATAATTACACATGTGGAAAGAGTAGGCAAGTTACCACTGTCGCTCCGGATTCATGCCAATAAACCGTCCTCGCAAATAATGTGTAATACCGGACCTCCAAAATTACATTCATACAGTAGGTCATGAAAAGAGTA
Source organism: Cyrtodaria siliqua (assembly GCA_037043455.1). Lineage (NCBI taxonomy): Eukaryota > Metazoa > Mollusca > Bivalvia > Adapedonta > Hiatellidae > Cyrtodaria > Cyrtodaria siliqua. Next base: position 15,312 of record JAWPHD010015570.1, on the reverse strand, counting down.
TGAAAGGAGAAATTTGGAAATCGCCAAACACATCATCGTTGACCTATGTTGCTTTTTATTCTGACTTAGCGTTCTTAGAGTCTCCTTTTATAAAGTGAAATCAATATAAAATAATTAACACGTGTGTATTTCCTTTAAAATGCTCAAAATACTCAGAACTGCTTGAAAACAACAACTAAATGTGAAATTGAGGAAGAAAAATAAAAAATGTGTTTTGAAAATCATAAATTTGTGTATTTCCGGCGTGATCGATTGTCAACCTTATTTCTGATCACCTTATATAAACAAACACTTATCTTTTAGAAAATACATGAATGTCATGTAATTAAAACTTAATTAAGAACTGTTTTACATTTAGCATGTTTAGATAAAAACAAAAATATTATTTACAAATACGTTAGTCAATCTATCAATATTAAACATGAACGATGGTAAAATGTATTTCATTTTGTCAATGAATAACTTCCCTGTAATTACAGCTGTTTCCTATCATTATTAATTATGAAAAGAGAAGGATCGTGTAAATTTTCAACGTTTTTTGTGTTTTTTTGCATCAATGTGAATGCTATTGTTTGGTTGGATAAAAGCAGAATTCGTCGAATTGATTTTAGTGACCCAATTGTTTTGTAAAAAATCTTCATAATTACTGGCAATCGCCCGGCCGACGTTCTTAAATAAAAAGAACGCTATGCGACATATTTGGATGTATGTGATGAATAGAATATCACATTCGCGCTTATTTAAAATTGAATTTAGTAAACCCTTTGGTTAAAATTAACATGTTGCTCGGCACAGCCTCGCAGCCTCGTATCATATTCTCTTATCCAACGTGTTTAACCCTTAACCCGCTACATATATATAAATGACTGTTCTTTCTTTGAATTAAGACCATTCCATTTATGTGAAAAAAAGGTGTTTTGGGGAACATGACTGATCAGCAGCCGGACACTCAGAGGCTGATCTGGGCTTACAGTGGACGTTGCGGCTATTATAGTCGTGCTAAGCGGGTTAAGGGTTAACAAATGCAAAATTAAATAGACGTTCGTGTAAGAGCCTCATTCAATAACCTAGTTTTCTTTACTGTTGCAGACCTTTATACTATTTATAAAAGTTCGGGTAGACACGCCCTCCCTAGCAAAGTAGTCAATCTGTCGTTCTCTTGCTTACAGAAACGTGACGAAGAAGCGGATGCCATTTACGTTCGTACTAATCCATTATATGAGGTTGCATCTATTATTCAAAGTTACACGCAACATATTTTGCGTCCGCATATAGATGCTCCATCTGCCCCTAGGCATTTTTTTGAAAATAATTTATGTTAATAAAGGCATCGATTTCATTAATTTAGCCGGGGTATTTAATGACTTGCGGGTGACTGACAACATCCCTAAATATTTCAAGAATATGGAGACTTCTGTTATATGTTACAAGTATAAGAAATCAACTAGAAATCTTATTTTCAATTATAATAGGATGGTTTCTGATCTTGAAATCGAAACATCCCATCCTACTGATTGAGATTGTCAAATTCTAAATTTTGTTATGAACCTGCCGGTCACCTTCTCACTGGCAATCTTGATGTTTTTGAAGATAAGAGGATCCGGCAATTAATTGCCAAAGGTCATAAGTATCGCCTTCCATCAGATATTGATGTTAATGCCTGTCTCAATAGAATTTAGGTTTCTTTAACGGACTTCTGTACTAAGTGGTGTAAGCGCGAAAACGCAGATAAACATACACTTACCCAATCAGCATGCCTATATCTCCCTATCATCGCTTTCAGTCGTGTGAGCAATTGCAAGACGATAATATAACAAACATGTAAATTCCGTAAGAGCTATAGTGTATAATAAAAGCTGTTATACAACGAGGAGAAAAACACTTCTCGGACAATTCACAAATCAAACAAACAGTAAAAAAAACAGACCCCGAAAACTTGTGACAATTGCGATTAACATATTTACAGCGGTTTATTATTTTAAACTTTATTGTTGTGCAAGTATAAAACCAAACATTTATTTTACTTACACTCATTTTTCAAATAAAGTTCGAAGTTTAAAAATGGAAAATGCACAAGATGAAATTTGCACATCAGTTGTCGCCAAACGCCCAAACGACAATAATACAAAACCGGACTGACTATAATTTCATCTTTATTTTTGCAGAGACTGTTTCGCGCTATTATGAACGAAGTTTGTGAATGTAAAAAATAAAATAGCAACATAACTATTTAAATCATTATTATTTTATGAATAACAAATACTTTGATACTTTGATTTGTATTTTTATTCACATAATTTTTAACGATGACGGCCCGTTGTCGGTCCTATTTAGGTTGTACCAACGGTTTGTTTTGTACATAATTGATATATATTACATATAACCTGAACATTTGTCATGTTTTTATGAATCCTTTAACTAAAATGTAAGACATTTGCTCATGTATATGCTGTAATGGTCTGATATCACCATTATCGGACCGAGATGCCGATATTCCGACCGATTCCCGATAACTGCCCGATATAGGCTTGCTTATTGAATACTGCTTGGATGAAAACTATTTCTGAAATTATTGAAATACGTATATTATTTTACGAATCAAATTCATTCCTGCTTCCACGGCCGTCTACTTACAATTTACGACACCTTACGAAGGGTATTCAGAATCTGCATATTAAATGTGTTCTAGTTCCTGCAGACAAAGCTTCCAACAATATAACTATTGTCTGACGATTACATTATATCAATACTTTGAATGCAGAGCTAGCTAGCACTTCTGCTTATCTAACCACACCTTTGTTGGAGTAGGACATTGTTTCCCAGTATGTGATCTTTATGGAGACTATAAAGGCTTCTGTAAATAGTAAGCAGACGCGGCTCCCTGCAATGTACTAGATATTCAAACTCCACAAAGTCCCATAAAAAGCAAGTTTTATTGCTAATTCAAGTTCATGTACCACGACCAAAATATCAAAACTATTGACTTCCTGACCTTCCGCGAACTTAATTAATTATATTAAGTATTGATATATATTATTAAGTATTGCAGAAAGACTTTTGAAAACTCAGGAATCAATCTGTTTTAGGTCGATCAAAAACTCTGGATAAGTGCTTGATAAACTACGGTGTAAGCAATCATGCCTCTTCTCTAAGCACGACTTCTCCACACTATATACTACTCTACCACATAATCTAATCTCAGCTAAATTACTTCAGCTTATTCAGAAGACGTTTTCTAGAGAAGGTACAACTTTTCTAGCTTGTAATAATGTCAGGGCTTTCTTTACAAACGCCCATAGTGATAACTATAATGTGTGGACTTGTGCTGATGTTTGTAGAGCATTATCTTTCCTTCTCGACAACATCTTTATAAGATACGGTAAAGCTGTTTACCACCGGGTTGTTGGCATTCCTATGGGTACTAACTGTGCGCCACTTGTCGAAGATTTGTTTTTGTACTGCTATGAAAGAGATTTTATGTTGAGTTTTCACCTGTTAGCCAGAGTGAAGTTATTGATGCGTTTAATAATACATCTCGGTATCTAGATGACATATTGATTATCCGTTCTTTGCTCATGCGGTTACCATGGTTACTAACAACCGATAAACCAGATCTCACGTTGAATAAAGCCAACAGTTCGGATACTGAAGCAGCATTCCTCGATCTTCATCTCTCGAATTCTAATGATTTCATACATACTAAAATCTATGATAAGAGAGATGACTTCAACTTTAACATCGTTAACTATCCACACCTGGATGGGGATGTACCTCGTTCTACACCATAAGGGGTTTATATCTCCCAGCCCATTCGTTTTGCTAGAGCTTATTATGATGTTATAGACTTCAATGATCGAAATCAAGTTATTACAAGTAAACTTCTTCAGCAGGGTTTTCGTTATCACAAACTACGTAGATCTTTCTCAAAATTCTACCGCCGCAACGAAAACCTACTGGAGAAGTACAACACCAACCTTAAAACACTTCTGCGACTAGGAATATCACAACCCTTATTTTATGGAGATATGGTCTATAAACTTCGGAAGTTAAAGTTGTCTGGCGGGTTTCATGACCACTTTACAAAATTAATCAGGAAGTTCGTCAAAAAAGGATACGACGGTTTAGTATTAAAACGAACTGCATGTTTAGTGATTGGCCCCTCTACAGTCAGTCACTACGCTTCACTTTTTCTTGTGCGATGACTGGACAACCTCTTGGGACTCTATGATTGCACCTACTGAAACCCCGACCAAGGGAGGTAGGTGCATGAGCTTTCGTCCCTCGGGTTTTCTGTTCGTATCCTAGACTGGTTTTCTCTTTGGCTGCAACTGCTGTGGTTGTTCAATATAATTCTGGATACATCCTGAGATGTTTCTTATTTTGTATTTTATATAGCTTTACATCAACATCTTAGTGTTTCTTGTGTTAGTTTCTCTGGATGTGGACTTCATTGTTAGATAATTCCTTTTGATGGGATGTAGTTTTGTTTACACTGTCTTGTCTATTTTGGCGCTGAAGACAGGATAATAGCGAAGATTGTGTACACATAAAATCGATCCGAGCTAACCTGTAGGCCTTATCGCCTACTGACCGTTCCAAGTCGGTATCCCTGTCGTCACCACCCTTTATGTTGTATTTTGTCTTTTTCAATGTATAATTAATTAAATATTGCTCCTTGTTTGTAGTACAGTGCGGACCTACGATGTCATTGCGTTTGGACGCTGTGGTTTCTATAGGACCCTATATCTCATTTTTGTATTATGATCGCTAAATGATATTTCTTGTTATTTGCTTACAGAGAACATTCAACCATGCTTTCAACATGGGCAGGATCGCCGATACGGATGAGGCAAACGATTGGATCAAGGATCATCGTTTGAGACAGAATAAACAAGAAGTTCAATGTTTTCCGCTATACTCCATACTTCTGGCCCTGGACCAACTAACGGTCGACTACTTCAGTCTGGATGTGGAGGGCGACGAACTAGGAGTTCTCAACACCATCCCCTGGGACAAAATCAACATCAACATGATGAGTGTGGAATTCATACATGATAAAGATGGGTCCAAAGGGTTGAAATCGTATGTGGAGAAAAAAGGATACGATGCTATGTTACAAATGTCAAGATTTGATGGTAGAGCAAACGACATTTTATTTAGAAAGAAGGGTTACTCTCGTGTATAAATAGACATGAGTTCCTATAGCCTGTGAAAAGATAAATGTATTATGGTTTTATTTTAAATAGGCATTCGTAGAAATACTAAAATATAGTACATTGTGGAACTGTATTTGTTAAATTCAAAGAAAAATTGTTCATACTAAAATAATTTTCAAGAAGTAACACTTTCTACTTGAAGGTTTTCAAGAATAAAAATACATTACCTACCGTAGTGGATTTCAAGCACCAAGACACATTTCCTACACTAATGGCTTCCAAGAATAAAAATACATTTCCTTCACTAATGATGTCCAAGCTGAAGGTACATTTCCAAGATGAAGGTACATTTCCTACACTAATGGTTTGCACGATCCCACGTTGTTGTTTCCAAGAGAAGATCGACCATCGATTGGTCAATTGTTGCAAATGACATGCAATTAGACAGTGTGAATAACTCCATACTATGACCGTGCAAATGACACGCAGTCAGAGTTTTAGTCACCATCACCAAGACCTCTTGCAGTCAGCGATGATGGAGCATATAACTCTTATAATTGTCTAGTGACCGTGCAAATGACACGCTATCAGAATGCCTTATTTAGATTGTGACCATGAATAATGATAAGGAACATATTGTGTAAATACCTCTAATGTATATTGACCGTGCAAATGACACGCAATCAGATTGCCTTATTTAGATTGTGACCATGAAAATGGCAGGGAACATTTTGTGTAAATAACTCTAATGTATATTGACCGTGCAAATGACACGCAATCCGACTGTCTTATTTCGAATGACCATGTAAATAACACGCAATCGGATTGATAATGCACGCAATCAGATTGCCTTATTTAGATTGTGACCATAAAAATGGCAGGATTGATAATGCACGCAATCAGATTGTACGTGCAAATACATGGTATCACATTGTTCGAATAACTCAAAGTTTGATTGACTGTGCCAATAACACGCAGTCGGATTGATAATGCACGCAGTCAGATTGACCGTGCAAATACATGGTATCACATTGTTTGAATAACTCGAATTGTGTTTGACTGTGCCAATGACACGCTATCAGATGGCTTTTTTTCGATTGCTCGTGCAACTGATTCAGATTGGGTGGATAATTTTAATTTCTATTGACATGTGTTGTTCACTATATGGGTAAGGGAATGAATTGTGCTGTATATTTTGTTTATTTTGCTGGCTCTTAGCTCAACTTTTTCGAAGAATAAAATAGCTATTGTCATCACTTTATCCTCGTCTTCGTCGTCTGCGTCCGATTAAAAGTAGATATAAAAAACAGGAGAAGTAGCATTCAGGGACGACGTCAACCACTAACACACACAGAAACAAAGAACAACTTTAAAGATGAATAAAAGGCAATATAAGACACCACAAACACAAAAGGGTTGCCTCGGAACGGTCAGTGGCATAAAAGCCACTGGAGGTTTAAATCAGGTTCTAGGGTGCACCAAACCTCATTCTTACCCTACTGTCATCCAATAAACGGGACAGTATAAATAAAGATATGCCCGCCAGGTTATAATCTCTAACAAATAAGGCAGCATTAATAGGCAATATACGTAAAACACATAAATGATCATGTATATATAACATAAAAAAGCATAGAAAGCCACAAAGTAAGTACTCAATGACTTGGCAGAAACCAGAGCAACAAGAGAACAAACCGTTAATGGTACGACAAGACAAGATTAAAGACAAGCATCAAACGATACCGTCCTATAATGATTTAGGAAGACGTCATGTTGTGTATGTAAGTTTGTATCTATAGTTTCTACTTTACATTATTGACTGAAACTTCACACATATATTCGGCATCATTAGACATCAGCATGCATCCTGGTTCTACAACTCATGCATTTATATTAACACATTTATGGCCCCTTTTATACTTAGGCATTTGGTTAAAGTAGTGTATGTACGCTTGTATCTCGAAAACCACTTCACAGATGTATTCGTCATCATTAAATAACATCACAGGGCCAGATTCTATAACACCTACCTTTTTTTTAACAAAAGTAGGACCCTTGTTATATTTAGAAAAGTTGGTTAACGTTTTGCGTGTAAGATTTTATCTCAAAAACTACTTTACATAATGGATTGAAACTTCACAGATGTATTCGGTATTATTAAACAACATAATATAGACATGTTCTACAGCTCATGCCTTTATTTTAACAATGGTATGGCCCCTTTTACACTTAAAAACGTTTTGTATGGAAGCTTGTATCTCGAAAACTACTTTACAGAATGGATTGAAACTTCACACGTGTTCGGCATCATTAGACAACATCACAGAGCCAGGTTCTATAATTATAGTAGTTATCGCGCCAACAACAGCCACATGTTATATATTAAGCCAGACATACGTACACTGTTTCTATACCTACCGATGGCGGGGTATATATATAACTTATATAGTTTGAGAATCCAAACTCTAGAGTTGATAGATGCAGTATAGTTTTTAACCAGCAAGGCCAAACCCCGAAATGACAGCGTCGAATTAAGAGTTACCAACTCGTAATTCATTTTACGCATATTCAACCACGGCTATTTTGAACAGCCATGACTTAACCTATACTTTTAATCGACACATACATTATTATATGACCTGAACAACTGGAAAGAGTTTTGATAAACCATTTTATAGTGAAATTGTGCCATTATTTGGCGGATTAGTTTCTTAATGCTTTTATTTTAACAGATTTATGGCCCCTTTAGTGCTTAGAACATTTGGTTAAAATTGTGTATGTAAGCTTGTATCTCAAAAACCACTTTACACTTCACCTATGTATTCCGCATCATTAAACAACATATTACAGCCAGATTCTACAGCTCATGCCTTTATTTTAATAAACTTATGGCCGCTTTTATACTTCGAAAAGTTGTTTAAAGTTTTCTGTGGAAGCTTGAATCTCAAAAACTATTTTAACATAATTATGGCCCATATAATTCTTAGGAAATTTTGTTAAAGTTGTGTATGTAAGCTTGTATCTCGAAGACTACATAATGGATTGAAACCTCACAAATGTATTCAGCATCAAACAGCCAGATCCTACAACTCTTAATTTTATTTTAACAAAAGTATGCCCCTCCTGCTCCTCACCCCACCCTCCCCTTTATACTTAGAAACAGATTGTTACAGTTTTCTATTTAAGCTTCGTCTTCTTTAAATGCATGTTTTTCATTATATCTTAGAATCCCCTTAAAGATTTCACTGATACAATTATCATAATATGATTAAGATTACTATGCAATTGCATATACACTAAACTATGTCTCATTGAAATATTGTTAATGAAACAGTTTGGTCTGAAAAACTCGAGGACTCGGCTAATTGTTGTTGTATAAATCACATATGCTGCTTAGCCGATCTTATTATTGTTTTGTTTTGTGATTGATGTACACTTAATTTGAATAATATGTACACTTGTTAGCAATATAAACTCCGATATTGATGATTTAGCAACATAAATCAGCCGAGTCGTCATCTTTATCAGGCCAGCTATTTTCTATAAATAATAAATAACCCGAATGTAACATGTAGCTTATTTTAATTCATTTCATATGACACTGAAGCACATTGCGAGGGATTTCATTAATACTTAGATTGACACCTAAGGTCAAACAAAATAATATGTGTGTTTCAGGTAACATTGGCAAAGAAAATAGGATGGGTAGGTAGGCTTTTTTCCCAGTAATGAATTCAATTCTGATAATGAATTTAATATGTTAAATAACTATACCTTGAGTTCGATTTTTTTGCATTATCAACAATTCTTTTTTTTTTTAATTCTTTTTTTTTTTAATTTTTGCATAAAAAGTTTAAGGGTCGGCCCCTTAAAAAAGGATCGGTCGGGTTACCTGAACCACACATATTTTTTATGTGGCCTAACACTCTTGCAGATCGCCTCCGGTACCTTTAATTAGTTGTATTACACGTATGCTTTATACTTAATTAAAATTTGCGGATAAAGAAGTGAATCTGTAGAAATGAGATAAATTATTAATGACAGAAAAAGTTGTTTTCGTTTTAAATTGAACAGTTTTCGAATCTTGTTAACCCGAGTTTTGGAGTTGCGAGAATATTAAAGTTTAGCACCAAAACACACACACACACACACACACACACACAGAGAGAGAGAGAGAGAGAGAGAGAGCGTTTTGATTTGTTGCAAATTGAACTAAATTGAATCTTACAGTTAAACAAACTAAGTAATGGGATTAATTGAAACATGCCAGGACAAACAAGTTGACTTAACAAGGACAAATGTATTGTTTCAATATTTTGTCTCTGATTTTCTGAAGATATGAACCTGCAACAATCGCTAGGGTATTGTCCCTCATCTCTGATTGGACCGAAATAAACTTTTGCTTCCGGCAAATTCCAACAAGCCCACTTCAACCAGAGGGGTAAACTCCCTTGGAACGGTCAGTGGCAAAGTAGGCCACTGGGGGTTTAAACCGGTTCTAGGATGCACCAAACCTCACACTTATCCTACTGTCATCCCATTAAAACAGGACAGTGTAAATAAAGAAATCCTCGCCATGATCTAATCTCTTATAACTCTTGTAAGTCTTATAACTCACTTATAGGTCACTTATATGCCCAGTACTATGTCACGTATAAGTGTCTTATATGTGACTTATAAGTGATTTATATGTAGCTTATAAGTGGCCTAAATATGAAACATATATGTCGCTTATAAGTGACATATATCCACTAGTAGGTCAACTTGAATCTAAAAGAATGATAACAATGAGCAAACGAAACATCATAACATAAAAGAAGGCTTATTAATTTTAATTTATTAGTATACTATCAGCTGATCTAAATAAAACACAACATCAATATAGCAGTCATGTTGAGGCAGTTTGTTTTCCAATGCTTTCTTGTTGGCTTCCTCTGTTCTGTTTCTCTTTCTGGTTTTCTGTCACTCTGAAAATATTTAAATTATGAATAAATAATAAAAGTCAAAAATATGTATTATTGACTGGATTCTTTAACATACCTTTGAGGATAGACAGAATATATCCTAAATCTGCGAATTAATCATAAAGACCTAACACTGTTATTTAATTGACTTATTTAATATCACATCTGTCATAGTATGCACTAGATCCACGCCTCCTTAGGAGACACATTAATTCCTCAAACATGATGTTTGCTCTTCGGAACCATTTAACATATGTATTTATAAATTAACTGCAGAAACCTAATTAATATGATTCAGTTGAGCATAAAGAGGATTTGTTTTTGTAAAACAATAACGGGTAAATATAGAAATAAGCATAATGTACTTACCAGCCATTAATCCCATATTATATGTCTTCTGTTGACACCAGCATCCTAAGCAGATTTGATTTCACTTTTCAAAATATTTGTAATTACAACCAAATCCTTTCCTCATTTCAAAATGGCACGAAAATTGCCCAGAGGGGCACCTGGGGTCTTCCTCCACCAGTGGAAGCTGGAAAGTCGCCATATGACCTTAACTGTTGGTGCGACTATAAAATCCAATTCAATTCAATTCATTTCAAAATGATAAAAAGTATTTCTACTAAATCCTTCAATCAACTCACAAAATGTGTTTGTCGCAGTAATTAATGTCCATTCCTTTAAGCCGTTTGATATTAAAATGTCACAGTGTAAATTCAACTTCTATCCCAGTTGAGAATGATTTTAACTAAATTCAAATTCTGTTCTCAAAATGAGGCATTTCCGTTGAAAGGTCATCTCACTGATCTAAGGTAGTGTCTGATTACAGGTCAGATTGACTCAACGTATTTCATGATGAGGAAATTGGCACTTTCGTGTAATTGACTTGTAAATACTCTCCAATATCAGCTTCACATATAAGTGGCATATAAGTAACTTATATGTCTCCGTGATCTGAACATATAAGCCACTTACACATATAACTCACAATATATTGTGACTTATATGTGAATAATATGCGACATATATGTTACATATAAGCCGCATATATGTTTATATATGTAGATTCGGTAGGAGAGAAATGATAGTAGCTCTAGCGAAAAATTGAGTGTTTACAAGAGAATTTGCAACAGTTCTGCAGGTGAGTAGGTTCTGGTCCAATTCTGCATATTTTTATCTAGATGTAAATGGAGATTGAGTCTATAATGTTCATTCCTGTTGGCACTTTATAACCGTTTTGTGTCGATGCGCCGTGAAACCCAAATGCAGCTCAACTCAACATGGCCACGTATCGACAATAGGTAGTGGTATAGTTAAATTGTACGTAATTGTGCGTCGGAAGTATCGTATTGATTTAGTTGGTTGAAATGGATTTTGAATGACAACTGGCGTAAATGTTATGTCTGTTTTGGCATCAGCCAGCGCAAAGACTACCAGTATGAGCAACAGGGAAGATACACACAAGTGTAAATTATACCTAACCGGAAGCGGGGGGGGGGGGGGGGGGGTGAGCCAGCGCAAAGACTACCAGTATGAGCTACAGGGAAGATACACACAAGTGTAAATTATACCTAACCGGAAGCGGGGGGGGTGAGCCAGCGCAAAGGCTACCAGTATGAGCTACAGGGAAGATACACACAAGTGTAAATTATACCTAACCGGAAGCCGGGGGCGGGGGTGGGTGGGGGGGGGGGGGGGTGAAAATGGGACATAAGATTTTGCCTGTACTAAATCACTATGGAAATGGCTTCCTTTTTCATGCTTGTCACCAAGAAAGGGAAAAATCAAAAGTACTGTTCAATAAATGTGTTTTGGGCTAAAATTATTCTCTATCAATTATTTCATGTTACCTGAATGTTTTTAAAAATATGTAAACACGTTATAGTGTCATCCAAGGCCATTCGTTTATAATTAGTAAGATATAGAAGTTTCTGGATGTAGAATTAGTAACATGTGCTTGTTTATGATGTGAAAGATGTGAAAGATCATATAACTGTAATTCAAGTTTATTGGAATATTCTAATAGATTGTTTTGTGTTTGCTTTTTGTTCAATATCTGGTTCAGTATTTGGATTGAAAATAATAAACATATTGTAAGAGGATACCACTTAGTATGCTCATCTTATACTAAATATAGATATAAAAATCGAACAGGAAAAGCAGCATTCTAGGACGACAGTCGACCCCAAACACACACAAAAAGACATACTGGATCTACTGTATGTATATTACGTAAGTGAATAGATTTTGTTGTAGTACTTGAATAAATATGTTGATTATATTTTCAAAATAGTTGTTGCTGATTTTGGTTCCTTTCTAGAGGGCTGACGCGGTGCCTCTGAGTTCCGTTGGTGTGTTCTTGGGCAAGACACTTTCCCTTAGCCTCGTCCGTCGGGTGGGGACGTAAACCGGGCGGTCCTGTGTATCGGTCTATCCTCCTATCACGTTAAAGAACCATAGGAATCTATTCGATAATAAGAGTAGGGCAGGTTTCCGGATTCCTATGTATCATTCCCCTCTCTCTGGGGTGGCTCTAAATAACCTATAATGTGTTGATGAGCCGTTAAACAACATTCAATTCAATTGGTTTCTTTCTTGTTATATTTTACCCGTAACATTCATCTAACTGCACTTGAAAAAATAAATAACATTCTGACCTCACATTTTGAAGTTTTTTAACTAAGGCAGACGCGTGCTCTCGTTTTTGGTTGTGAACAGCCATTTTTTGAGAAATTCATAAGACCTAGGTTCAATCTCTTACAGGCAGTGGATGTACTTTATGCGAATTCATTGCATAAAGTGTCTTTATTTGTGACAATCCTATACTTGAAGCCTATGGGAATTGATGGGGGTGTTCCTTCCCTTTAAACACCGAACTTATCTTAGTCTAAAACTTTCTCGCCTCTCACCACTGTGGGTTCGATTCCCACTGGGAGCTCGACTTGTCAAGTGAGAAAGTGTCTATTCCTACGGATTGCGGGAGATATACAGTACTTGTTCTACCAAGGAAAAATAGAATGATCTGCCTCTACAAAAAAAAATCGACCTTCATCTCTGGCCTAACATGTTCTAAATGACGTAACAAACTTATCTTAGTATAAACAGAGAATCAATGTCTTATATATTTGAGAGTGTTTGCTTTTTGTTCAATATATATCCCCATTTCCTATTGATTCGTGTCACCCTATTGAATTCGTGCTCTTACAATTGACATAATAACACCACTTGTGTACTTTTATGCGTGTACAAATTATATTCAGTTATTGCCAAGGTTTTCTTCCTGTCTACAAAACTCGCGAAAACCACCGGAAATGAGGGTAAAACAGGTAAACCACCTGTTGTCAATATACTGCAATTAAACGTTTTTATACAACAAAATCTTACCATCATGTGCTACTTTTGCTAAATTGTTTATAAGAAATAAAACAGGTCAAGTCTATTTCTCACTCGTTTCCATTTTAATAAAATATTACAGCCAAATGCCTGATCAGATTTACACATTTCCCACTGTGGATCTCTGTTTGGATAAGCCAATCAGAAAGCACGAAATCAATAGGAAGCTTCTGGCTGATTTAGATCAGTTGACATGACCTACTTTAAGCCAGCTTTTTCACTTTCTCTTTGGCATTTAAAGGTTATTTGATGATAGTTTATAGTTATTGAAATGTTTATCTATTTATATATTAAAGTATGTTTTTAATACCTTCAGCCTATAACGCGCATGCGCAGATCGATCTGTTAAGGGGCACGAATTTACAGGAGAAGGGCATACGTATTATATATGTACTTTTAATTAATAAGCCAGCAACTGATAGAGTGCAACTAGTCTAGTTGATGCATAACTAAACATTACAAATAATTGCAATTATTTGACGATTCTTGAACATATTTAACTGTTAAATACTACTTGGGAAACTTGACGATCTATCACTTTTTAACCCCACGTGTGGGCAATACTCTTACGTGATTCTTTGACATAACTGTAAAGAAGAAAGAAGAAAAATGTATGTAAATGTAAAAAAGAAAAGAATGAATTTTGACATATTTGAGCCATATATATGACTAATGAATGGGATTCAAGTACAAACGGCTTAACTATAATTGGATTATTATTTAAATACGGATAATCAGGATACGAAGGAACGCTGCAATACCATACTGTTGTTATTGAATGGAATTTTCTGGTTATATTAAATGTCTGGGAAAAATAAGTATTACATTTTAATGGACCACCACGTAAATGTCCCGGACGACAATCAACGAGCGAAGATATGGGAGGAAAATGATTTGCAAAAGATCACAAGCGCCGCTTCACTTAGCAGCAATCCGAACCCACCATTTCGGACGCAACCGTCACAGTCACATCCCCGCAAAACGTCAAGGTAACACGTCGTAAGCGCCGCTTCACTTAGCAGCAATCCGAACCCACCATTTCGGTCCAACCGTCACAGTCACATCCCCGAAAAACATCCAGGTAACACGTGGTCTCGTTTTAAATCAATTTATAAAAATGCAGAATTCCTGACTGGAAACATCACTGAGTAAGTTGATTACGTTTTCTGCAGGGTTTTTAGCTTGCCATGTCGTGTCATTGAGTTTGCATTGGGGCGACGGAAACAAACAATTTCAACAGAAAACAGTTATTGTATTGTGTCCCAAATGCATGTATGTAGGAATATCTTAACGCATTTATTACGTAAGTAACTAATAACCGTCAAAACAGTTTAAATAAGTAATATATAGAGTCTGGTTTCAGCGAGTTGGCTTATTTAAAAACCGAGATGGGCGTAGCCATCGAGGTGTTTAAATAACCAGCGAGCTGAGACAGTCCTCTATCTTTGTTGTAGCATGGTGTACTTAATAACACTGTGACGTCATAGTGACCGTACTCTAAATTCCAAAGTACGGTTTAGCCACGCCCCTTTAGTTACCCTAAATTAAACGATTTAATTGCTCTGCATTCATCAAAGGAAATGTCACCGACCATGCTACAATAACTTTTGTAGCATGGTCGGTCACTTTCCTTTGATGAATGCAGAGTATTAAATCGCTTAATTTAGGGTAACTAAAGGGGCGTGGCTATACCATACTACAACTACTTAGAGTACGGTCAATATGACGTCACAGTGTTACTAGGTGCATCATGCTACAAAAAAGATAGAGTCTGTCTCAGCTCGTTGTTTATTTAA
>JAWPHD010015569.1:0-54571 GCA_037043455.1 Cyrtodaria siliqua | reverse complement strand
GCTCCTTTAAGCCAGTTTCCAGTATAAAATTGCCCTGTGCTCCTTTAAGCAGTATTCAGTATAAGATTGCCCTGTGCTCCTTTAAGAAAGTAATCAGTATAAGATTTCCCTGTGTTCCTCAGTATAAGATTGCCGTATACTCCTTTAAGCCAGTGGTCAGTATAAGATTTCCGTGTGCTCCTTTAAGCCAATATTCACTATAAGATTGCCCTGTAGATTGCCCTGTGTTCCTTTAAGCCGGTAATCAGTATAAGATTACCGTGTGCTCCTTTACTCGAGTATTCAGTATGCGATTGCCCTGTGCTCCTTTAAGCCAGTAATCAGTATAAGATTTCCGTGTGCTCCTTTAAGCCAGTATTCAGTATAAGATTGCCCTGTGCTCCTTTAAGCCAGTATTCAGTATAAGATTGCCCTGTGCTCCTTTAAGCCAGTATTTCAGTATAATATTGATGTGTGCTCCTTTAAGCCAGTATTCTGTATCAGATTGCCGTGTGCTCCTTTAAGCCAGTATTCAGTGTAAGATTGCCCTGTGCTCCTTCAAGCCAGTATTCAGTACAAGGTTGCTCTGTACTCCTTTAAGCCTGTATGCAGTATAAGATTGCCATGTGTTCCTTTAAGCCAGTAATCAGTATAAGATTGCTGTGTGCTCCTTTAAACCAGTAATCAGTATAATAATGCCGTGTGCTCCTTTAAGCCAGTATTTAGTATAAAATTACCCTGTGCTCCTTAAAGCCTGTAATCAGTAAAAGATTGCCATGTGCTCCTTTTAGCCAGTATTCAGTATAAGACTGACGTGTGCTCCTTTAAGCCAGTATTCAGTATAAGACTGACGTGTGCTCCTTTAAGCCAGTATTCAGTATAAGATTGCCCTGTGCTCCTTTAAGCCAGTATTCTGTATAAGATTTCAGTGTTCTCCTTTAAGCTAGTAATCATTATAAGATTGCCCTGTGCTCCTTTAAGAAAGCAATCAGTGTAAGATTGCCTGTGCTCATTTAAGCCAGTATTCAGTATAAGATTGCCCTGTGCTCCTTAAGCCAGTATTCTGTATAAGATTTCAGTGTTCTCCTTTAAGCTAGTAATCATTATAAGATTGCCCTGTGATCCTCTAAGTCAGTATTCTGTATCAGATTGACGTGCGCTCCTTTAAGCCAGTATTCAGTATCAGATTGCCCTGTGTTCCTTTAAGCCAGTAATCAGTATAAGATTGCCTTGTGTTCCTCTAAGCAAGTAAACATTATAAGATTTCCCTATACTTCTTTAAGCCAGTAATCAGTATAAGATTGCCGTGTACTCATTTAAGCCAGAATTGAGTATAATATTGCCGTGTGTTCCTTTAAGCCATTAATCAGTATGAGATTGTCATGTGTTCTTTTAAGCCAGTATTTAGTATCAGATTGCCGTGTGTTCCTTTAAGCCAGTATTCAGTGTAAGATTGCCCTGTGCTTCATCAAGCCAGTATTCAGTATAAGATTTCCCTGTACTCCTTTAAGCCTGTATTCAGAATAAGATTGCCATGTGCTCCTTTAAGCCAGTAATCAGTATAAGATTGCCCTGTGCTCCTTTAAGAAAGCAATCAGTGTAAGATTGCCTGTGCTCATTTAAGCCAGTATTCAGTATAAGATTGCCCTGTGCTCCTTTAAGCCAGTAATCAGTATAAGATTGCCCTGTGTTCCTTTAAGCCAGTATTCAGTATAAGATTGACGTGTGCTCATTTAAGCCAGCATTCAGTAAAAGATTGCCCTGTGCTCCTTTAAGCCAGTAATCAGTATCAGATTGACGTGTGCTCCTTTAAGCCAGTATTCAATATAAGATTGCGATGTGCTCCTTTAAGCCAGTAATCGGTATAAGATTGCCGTGTGCTCTTTTAAGCCAGTATTGAGTATAAGATTGCCCTTTGCTCCTTTAAGTCAGTAATCAGTATAAGATTGCCCTGTGCTTCTTTAAGCCAGTAATCAGTAAACGATTGCCCTTTAAGCCAGTAATCAGTATGAAATTGCCGTGTGCTCCTTTTAGCCAGTATTCAGTATAAGATTGCCCTGTGCTCCTTTAAGCCATTAATCAGTAAAAGATTGTCCTGTGCTCCTTTTAAAGCCAGTATTCAGTATGAGATTGTCCTGTGCTCCTTCAAGACAGTATTCAGTAAAAGATTCCCTGTACTCATTTAAGCAGTATTCTGTATATGATTACCCTGTGCTCATTTAAGCCAGTATTCAGTATAAGATCACCCTGTGCTCCTTTAAGCTAGTAATCAGTAAACGATTGCCCTTTAAGCCAGTAATCAGTATGAAATTGCCTGTGTGCTCCTTTTAGCCAGTATTTAGTATAAGATTGCCCTGTGCTCCTTTAAGCCAGTATCAGTATACGATTGCAATGTGTTCCTTTCAGCCAGTATTCAGTATAAGATTGACGTGTGCTCCTTTAAGCCAGTATTCAGTATCAGATTGCCGTTTGCTCCTTTAAGCCAGTAATCAATATGAGATTGCCCTGTGCTTCTCTACGCCAGTATTCAGTATAACACTGACGTGTGCTCCTTTAAGGCAGTAATCAGTATAATATTGCCCTTTGTTCCTTCAAGCCAGTAAACAGTATAAGATTTCCTGTGCTCCTTTAAGCCAGTAATCAGTATAAGATTGCCATGCGGTCCTTTAAGCCAGTATTCAGTATCAGATTGCCTGTGCTCCTTTAAGCCAGTAATCAGTATAAGATTGCCCTGTGCTACATTAAGCCAGTAATTAGTATATGATTTCCTGTGCTCCTTTAAGCCAGTAATCAGTATAAGATTGCTGTGTTTCTCAGTATCAGATTGACGTGTTGCTCCTTTAAGCCAGTATTCAGTATAAGATTGCGGTGTGCTCCATTAAGCCAGTGCCCTGTACTCCTTTAAGCCTGTATGCAGTATAAGATTGCATGTGTTCCTTTAAGTCAGTAATCAGTATAAGATTGCCGTGTGCTCCTTTAAGCCAGTATTCAGTATAAGATTGCCGTGTGCTCCTTTAAGCCAGTTATCAGTATCAGAATGCCGTGTGCTCCTTTAAGCCAGTATTCAGTATATGATTGCACTTTGCTCCTTTAAGCCAGGAATCAGTATAAGATTGCCCTGTGCTTCTTTAAGCCAGTATTCAGTATCAGATTGCCCTGTGCTCCTTAAAGCCAGTATTCAGTAAAAGATTGCCTTGTGCTCCTTTAAGCCAGTAATCAGTATAACATTGCCGTTTGCTCAATGAAGCCAGTATAAGATTACCCTATGATCCTTTAAGTCAGTAATCAGTATAAGATTTCCCTGTGTTACTTTAAGCCAGTATAAGATTACCATGTGCTCCTTTAAGTCAGTAATCAGTATAAGATTTCCCTGTGCTACTTTAAGCCAGTATTCAGTATAAGATTGCCCTGTGCTCCTTTAAGCCAGTAATCAGTATAAGATTGCGATGTGCTCCATTAAGCCAGAAATCAGTGTAAGATTGCCCGGTGCTCCTTTTAGCCAGTTTTCAGTATCAGATTGATATGTGATCCTTTAAGCCAGTATTCAGTATAAGGTTGCCCTGTGCTCCATTAAGCAGTATTCAGTATAAGATTGCCCTGTGCTCCTTCAGAAAGTAATCAGTATAAGATTGCCCTGTGTTCCTCAGTATAAGATTGCCGTATACTCCTTTAAGCCAGTGGTCAGTATAAGATTTCCGTGTGCTCCTTTAAGCCAATATTCACTATAAGATTGCCGTGTGCTCCTTTAAGCCAGTAATCAGTATCAGAATGCCGTGTGCTCCTTTAAGCCAGTATTCAGTATCAGATTGCCATTTGCTCCTTTAAGCCAGGAATCAGTATAAGATTGCCCTGTGCTCCTTTAAGCCAGTATTCAGTATCAGATTGCCCTGTGCTCCTTGAAGCCAGTATTCAGTAAAAGATTGCCCTGTGCTCCTTTAAGCCAGTAATCAGTATAACATTGCCGTTTGCTCCTTTAAGCCAGTATAAGATTACCCTATGCTCCTTTAAGTCAGTAATCAGTATAAGATTTCCCTGTGTTACTTTAAGCCAGTATAACATTACCCTGTGCTCCTTTAAGTCAGTAATCAGTATAAGATTTCCCTGTGTTACTTAAGCCAGTATTCAGTATAAGATTGCCCTGTGCTCCTTTAAGCCAGTAATCAGTATAAGATTGCCCTATGCTCCTTGATGCCAGTATTCAGTATAAGATTGCCCTGTGCTCCTTTAAGCCAGTAATCAGTATAAGATTGCCCTATGCTCCTTTAAGCCAGTAATCAGTATAATATTGCCCTGTGCTCCATTAAGCCAGTAATCAGTATAGGATTGCCCTGTGCTCCTTTAAGCAATTATCAGTATAAGATTGCCTGTGTTCCTCAGTATCAGATTGACGTGTGCTTCTTTAAGCCAGTATTCAGTATAAGATTGCGGTGTGCTCCATTAAGCCAGAAAATCAGTATAAGATTGCCCGGTGCTCCTTTTAGCCAGTATTCAATATAAGATTGATGTGAGATCCTTTAAGCCTGTATTCAGTATAAGATTGCCCTGTGCTCCTTTAGCCAGTATTTATTATAAGATTGCCATGTGCTCCTTTAAGCCAGTATTCGGTATCAGATTGCCCTGTGCTCCTTTAAGCAGTAATCAATATAAGATTGCCCTGTGCTCCTTGATGCCAGTATTCAGTATAAGATTGCCCTGTGCTCCTTTAAGGAAGTATTCAGTATAAGATTGCCCTATGCTCCTTTAAGCCAGTAATCAGTATAAGATTGGCCTGTGCTCCATTAAGCCAGTAATCAGTATAGGATTGCCCTGTGCTCCTTTAAGCCGGTACTCAGTATAAGATTCCCTGTGTTCCTCAGTATCAGATTGATGTGTGCTCCTTTAAGCCAGTATTCAGTATAAGATTGGGGTGTGCTCCATTAAGCCAGAAATCAGTGTAAGATTGCCCGGTGCTCCTTTTAGCCTGTATTCAATATAAGATTGATGTGAGATCCTTTAAGCCTGTATTGAGTATAAGATTGCCCTGTGCTCCTTTAAGTCAGTAATTAGTATAAGATTGTTCTGTGCTCCTTTAAGCAGTATTCAGTATAATATTTGCCCTGTGTTCCTTTAAGCCAGTAATCGGTATAGGATTGCCCTGTGCTCCTTTAAGCCAGGATTTAGTACAATATTGACCTGTGTTCCTTTAAGCCAGTAATCAGTATAAAATTGCCCTATGTACCTTTAAGCCAGTATTCAGTATAAGATTGCCGTGTGCTCCTTTAAGCGAGTAATCAGTATGAGATTGCCCTGTGCTCCTTTAAACCAGTATCCAGTATAAGATAGCATGTGCTCCTTTAAGCCTGTATCCAGTATAATCATGCCTTGTGCTCGTTTAAGCCAGTATCCAGGAGAGATTGCCGTGTGCTTTTAAACCAGTATTCAGTATAAGATTGCCCTGTGCTCCTTTAAGCCAGTAATCAGTATACATTTGCCTTGTGCGCCTTTAGCCAGTATCCATTATAAGATTGCCGTCTGCTCCTTTAAGCCAGTAATCAGTATACGATTGCCCTGTGTTCATTTAAGCCAGTATCCAGTATAAGATTGGCCGTTTGCTCCTTTAAGCCAGTATCCAGTATAAATTGCCCTGTGCTTCTTTAAGCCAGTATCCATATAAGATTGCCGTGTGCTCCATTAAACCAGTATTCAGTATAAGATTGCCGTGTGTTGCTTCTTTTAGCCAGTATCCGGTATAAGATTGCTGTGTGTTCCTTTAATCCAGTATTCAGTATAAGTTGCCCTGTGCTCCTTTACGCCAGTAATCTGTATAAGATTGCCCTGTGCACTTTTAAGCCAGTATTCAGTATAAGATTGACGTGATTTCCTTAAGCCAGTAATCAGTATAAGATTGCCCTGTGCTCCGTCAAGCCAATATTCAGTATAAGATTGCCCTGTGCTCCTTCAAGCCAGTATTGAGTATCAGATCGCCCTGTGTTTATTTAAGCCAGTTATTCAGTATAAGATTGCCCTGTGCTCCGGCTTTAAGCCAGTAATCTGTATAAGATTGTCATTTGTTCCTTCAAGCCAAGTATTCAGTATAAGATTGCCTTGTGCTCCATTAAGCCAGAAATCTGTATAAAATTGGCCCTGTGCTCCTTTAAGCCAGTATTCAGTATAAGATTGACGTTTGCTCCTTTAAGCCAGTATTCAGTATAATTTTGATGGTGTGATCCTTTAATCCAGTATTCAGTATAAGATTGCCGTGTGCTTCTTTAAGCCAGTAGTCAGTATAAGATTTCCGTGTTCTCCTTTAAGCCAGTATTCAGTATAAGGTTGCCATGTAGATAGCCCTGTGTTCCTTTAAGCCAGTTATCAGTGTAGGTTTCTGTGTGCTCCTTTAAGCAGTATTCAGTATAAGACTGCCTGTGCTTGTTTAAGCCATAATCAGTATAAGATTGTTCTGTGCTCCTTAAGCCAGTATTCAGTATAAGATTGCCCTGTGCTCCTTTAAGCAGTAATCAGTATAGGAATGCCCTGTGCTCCTTTAAACCAGTAGTCAGTATAAGATTGCCATGTGCTCCTTTAAGCAGTAATAAGTATAGGATTGCCATGTGTTCCTCAGTATTAGATTGCCGAATACTCCTTTAGGCCAGTGGTCAGTAAAAGATTTCCGTGTGCTCTTTTACGCCAATATTTCAGTATAAGATTTGCCCTGTAGATGGCCCTGTGTTCCTTTAAGCTAGTAATCAGTATAAGATTTTCCTCTGCTCATTAAGCTAGTAATCAGTATAAGATTGACGTGTGCTCCTTAATCCAGTATTCAGTATAAGATTGCCCTGTGCTCCTTTAAGCCAGAAATCAGTATAAGATTTCCTCTGCTCCTTTAAGCCAGTATTCAGTATAAGATTGCCCTGGCGCTCCTTTAAGCCATTCTTCAGTATAAGATTGACCTATGCCTCTATAAGCCAGTATCTGTATACGATTGCACTGTGCTCCTTCAAGCCAGTATTCAGTATAAGGTTGCCCTGTACTCCCTTAAGCTGTATGCAGTATAAGATTGCCATGTGTTCCTTTAAACCAGTAATCAGTATAAGATTGCCGTGTGCTCCTTTAAGCCAGTATTCAGTATAAGATTGCCGTGCGCTCCTTTTAAGCCAGTTATCAGTAAAAGATTGCCATGTGCTCCTTCAAGCCAGTATTCAGTATAAGACTGACGTGTGCTCCTTTTATCCAGTATTCTGTATAAGATTTCAGTGTTCTCCTTTAAGCTAGTAATCATTATAAGATTGCCCTGTGATCCTCTAAGTCAGTATTCTGTATCAGACTGACGTGCGCTCTTTTAAGCCAGTATTCAGTATCAGATTGCCTTGTGTTCCTTTAAGCCAGTAATCAGTATAAGATTGCCTTGTGTTCCTCTTAGCAAGGTAAACATTATAAGATTTCCCTGTACTTCTTTCAGCAGTAATCAGTATAAGATTGCCGTGTGCTCCTTTAAGCCAGAATTGAGTATAATATTGCCGTGTGTTCCTTTAAGCCAGTAATCAGTATAAGATTGTCATGTGTTCTTTTAAGCCTGTATTCAGTAAAAGATTGATATGTGCTCCTTTAAGCCAGTATTCCGTATCAGATTGCCGTGTGCTCCTTTAAGCCAATATTCAGTGTAAGATTGCCCTGTACTCCTTTAAGCCAGTAATCAGTATAAGATTGCCATGTGCTCCTTTAAGTCAGTATTCAGTATAAGATTGACGTGTGCTCCTTTAAGCCAGTATTCAGTATAAGATTGCGGTGTGCTCCATTAAGCCAGAAATCAGTGTAAGATTGCCCGGTGCTCCTTTAAGCCAGTTTTCAGTATCAGATTGATGTGTGATCCTTTAAGCCAGTATTCAGTATAAGGTTGCCCTGTGCTCCTTTATGCCAGTATTCAGTATAAGATTGCCCTGTGCTCCTTTAAGAAAGTAATCAGTATAAGATTGCCCTGTGTTCCTCAGTATAAGATTGCCGTATACTCCTTTAAGCCAGTGGTCAGTATAAGATTTCCGTGTGCTCCTTTAAGCCAATAGTCACCATAAGATTGCCCTGTAGATTGCCTGTGTTCCTTTAAACAGTAATCAGTATAAGATTACCGTGTGCTCCTTTACTCGAGTATTCAGTATACGATTGCCCTGTGCTCCTTTAAGCCAGTAATCAGTATAAGATTTCCGTGTGCTCCTTTCAGCCAGTATTCAGTATAAGATTGCCCTGTGCACCTTTAAGCCAGTATTCAGTATAAGGTTGCCCTGTACTCCTTTAAGCTTGTATGCAGTATAAGATTGCCATGTGTTCCTTTAAGCCAGTAATCAGTATAAGATTGCCGTGTGCTCCTTTCAGCCAGTAATCAGTATAAGAATGCCGTGTGCTCCTTTAAGCCAGTATTTAGTATAATATTGCCCTTTGCTCCTTTAAGCCAGGAATCAGTATAAGATAGCCTTGTGCTCCTTTAAGCCAGTATTCAGTATAAAATTACCCTGTGCTCCTTTAAGCCAGTAATCAGTAAAAGATTGCCATGTGCTCCTTTAAGCCAGTATTTAGTATAAGAATGACCTGTGCTCCTTTAAGCCAGTATTCTGTATAAGATTTCAGTGTTCTCCTTTAAGCTAGTAATCAGTATAAGATTGCCGTGTGCTCATTTAAGCCAGAATTGAGTATAATATTGCCATGTGTTCCTTTAAGCCATTAATCAATATGAGATTGTCATGTGTTCTTTTAAGCCAGCATTTAGTATCAGATTGCCTGTGTGCTCCTTAAGCCAGTATTCAGTGTAAGATTGCCCTGTACTCCTTTAAGCCTGTATTCAGTATAAGATTGCCATGTGCTCCTTTATGCCAGTAATCAGTATAATATTGCCCTGTTCTCCTTTAAGAAAGCAATCAGTGTAAGATTGCCTGTGCACATTTAAGCCAGTATTTAGTATAAGATTGCCCTGTGCTCCTTTAAGCCAGTAATCAGTATAAGATTGCCCTTTGTTCCTTTAAGACAGTATTCAGTATAAGATTGACGTGTGCTCATTTAAGCCAGCATTCAGTAAAAGATTGCCCTGTGCTCCTTTAAGCCAGTATTCAGTATCAGATTGACGTGTGCTCCTTTAAGCAGTATTCAATATAAGATTGCCATATGCTCCTTTAAGCCAGTAATCAGTATAAGATTGCCGTGTGCTCTTTTAAGCCAGTATTCAGTATAAGATTGCCCTTTGCTCCTTTAAGTCAGTAATCAGTATAAGATTGCCCTGTGCTTCTTTAAGCCAGTAATCAGTATAAGATTGCCCTGTGTACCTTTAAGCCAGTATTCAGTATAAGATTGCCCTATGCTCCTTTAAGCCAGTAATCAGTATACGATTGCAATGTGTTTATTTCAGCCAGTATTCAGTATAAGATTGACGTGTGCTCCTTTAAGCCAGTATTCAGTATCAGATTGCCGTTTGCTCCTTTAAGTCAGTAATCAATATGAAATTGCCCTGTGCTTCTCTACGCCAGTATTCAGTATAACACTGACGTGTGCTCCTTTAAGGCAGTAATCAGTATAATATTGCCCTTTGTTCCTTCAAGCAGTAAACAGTATACGATTTCCCTGTGCTCCTTTAAGCCAGTAATCAGTATAAGATTGCCATGCAATCCTTTAAGCCAGTAATCAGTATAAGATTGCCCTCTGCTCCTTTAAGCCAGTATTCAGTATAAGATTGCCCTATGCTCCTTTAAGCCAGTAATCAGTATAAGATTGTCCTGTGCTCCATTAAGCCAGTAATCGTGCTCCTTTAAGCCAGTAATACGTATAAGATTGTCCTGTGCTCCATTAAGCCAGCAGACGTGAGTTCCTTTTAGCAGTATTTATTATAAGATTGCCCTGTGCTCCTTTAAGCCAGTATTCGTATCAGATTGCCCTGTGCTCCTTTAAGCCAGTAATCAGTATAAGATTGCCGTGTGCTCCTTTAAGCCAGTATTCAGTATAAGATTGCCGTGTGCTCCTTTAAACCAGTAATCAGTATGGATTGACGTGAGTTCCTTTCAGACTGTAATCAGTATAACATTGCCGTTTGCTCCTTTAAGCCATTATAAGATTGCCCTGTGCTCCTTTAGGCCAGTATTCTGTATGAGATTGCCTTGTGCTCTCTAAGCCAGTAATCAGTATAAGATTGCCGTGTGTTCATTTAAGCCAGTATTCAGTATAAGATTGCCATGTCCTCCTTTAAGCCAGTAATCAGTATAATATTGCCATGTGCTCCTTTAAGGCAGTATTCAGTATAAGATTTCTCTGTGCTCCTTTAAGCCAGTAATTATTATCAAATTGCTCTGTGTTCCTTTAAGCCAGTAATCAGTATAAGATTGCAGTGTGCTCATTTAAGACAGTATTCAGTATAAGATTGCCCTGTGCTCCTCTCAGTCAGTATTCAGTATAAGATTACCCTGTAATCTTTTAAGCCAGTAATCGGTATAAGATTGCCCTGTGCTCATTTAAGACAGTATTCAGTATAAGATTGCCCCTGTGCTCCTTTTAGCCAGTTTCAGTTAAAGAATGCCCTTTGCTCCTTTCAGCCAGTATTCAGTATTAGATTGCCCTGTGTCAATTTAAGCCAGTAATCAGTATACGATTGCCAAGTGATCCTTTAAGACAGTAATAAGTATAAGATTGACGTGAGTTACTTTAAGCCAGTAATCAGTATAACATTGTCGTGTGCTCCTTTAAGCCAGTATTCAGCATAAGATTGCCCTATGTTCCTTTAAGCCATTATTCAGTATCAGATTGCCCTGTGCTCCTTTAAGCCAGTAATCAGTATAAGACTGACGTGAGTTCCTTTAAGCCAGTAATCAGTATATGATTGCCCTATGTTCATTTCAGCGAATATTCAGTATAAGATTGCCGTGAGCTCCTTTAAACCAGTATTTAGTATAAGATTGTTCTGTGCTCCTTTAAAGCAGTATTCAGTATAAGATTGACATGTGCTCCTTAAAGCCAGTAATCAGTATAAGATTGCCGTGTGCTCCTTTAAGCCAGTATTCAGTATAAGACTGACCTGTGCTTTTTTAAGCCAGTAATCATTATAAGATTGTCGTGTGCTTCTTTTAGCCAGTATTCAGTATAAGATTGACGTGAGTTCCTTTAAGACAAGTAATCAGTATAAGATTGCCCTGTGTTCCTTTAAGCGAGTATTGAGTATAAGATTGCAGTGAGCTCCTTTAAAACAGTCTTCAGTATAAGATTGCCGTGTGCTCCTTTAAGCCAGTAATCAGTATAAGATTGCCGTGTGCTCCTTTAAGCCAGTATTCAGTATAAGATTGCCATGTGCTCCTTTAAGCCAGTAATCAGTATAAGATTGCCCTGTGCTCCTTTAAGCCAGTATTCAGTATAAGATTGCCGTGTGCTTCTTTAAGACAGTATTCAGTACAAGATTGACGTGTGCTCCTTAAAGCCAGTAATCAGTATAAGATTGCCGTATGCTCCTTTAAGCCAGTATTCAGTATAAAACTGACGTGTGCTCTTTTAAGCCAGTAATTAATATAAGATTGCCGTGTGCTACCTTAAATCAGTATTCAGTATAATACTGCCCTGTTCTCCTTTAAGCCAGTATTCAGTATAAGATTGCCCTGTGCTCCTTTAAGCCAGTAATCAGTATAAGATTGCCCTGTGCTCCTTTCAGCCAGTATTGAGTATAAGATTGCCGTGTGCTCCCTTAAGCCTGTAATCAGTATAAGATTGCCCTGTGCTCCTTTCAGCCAGTATTCAATATAAGATTGACGTGTGCTCCTTGAAGCCAGTAATCAGTATAAGATTGCCCTGTGCTCCTTTCAGCCAGTATTCAGTATAAGATTGACGTGAGCTCCTTTAAGCCAGTAATCATTATAAGATTGTCGTGTGTTCCTTTAACATGTTTAAGCCAGTATTCAGTGTAAGATTGACGTGTGTTGATTGAAGCCAGTATCCAGTATAAGATTACCCTGTGCTCCTTTAAGCCAGTTATCAGTATAAGATTGACGTGTGGTCCTTAAAGCCAGTAATCAGTTTAAGATTACTCTGTGCTCCTTTAAGCTAGTAATCAGTACAAGATTACCCTGTGCTCCTTTAAGCCAGTAATCAGTATAAGATTACCCTTTGCTTCTTAAAGCCTGTAATTAGTATAAGATTACCCTGTGCTCCTTTAAGCCAGTAATCTGTATAAAATTACTATGTGCTCTTTTAAGACAGTATTCAGTGTAAGATTACCCTGTGCTCCTTTAAGCCAGTAATCGGTATACGATTACCGTGTGCTCCTTTAAGCCAGTAATCAGTATAAGATTACCCTGTGCTCCTTTAAGCCAGTAATCAGTATAAGATTGTCGTGTGCTCCTTTAAGAAAGTAATCAGTATAAGATTGCCCTGTGCTCCCTTAAGACGTGAGTTTCTTAAATCCAGTAATCTGTATGAGATTACTATGTGCTCCTTTCATACATTATTTAGTATAATACTGCCCTGTGCTCCTTTAAGCCAGTATTAAATATAAGATTGCCCGGTGCTCCTTTAAGCCAGTAATCAGTATACGATTTCCCTGTGCTCCTTTCAGCCAGTATTCAGTATAAGATTGCCCTGTGCTCCTTTAAGCCAGTATTCAGTATAAGATTGTCGTGTGCTCCTTTAAGAAAGTAATCAGTATAAGATTGCCCTGTGCTCCCTTAAGCCAGTAATCAGTACAAGATTGCCCTTTAAGCCAATATTCAGTTTAATACTGATTTGTTTTCCATTAAGCCAGTATTCAGTGTACGGTTGCCCTGTGTTCCTTTAAGCCAGTAAACAGTATAAGATTGACCTGTGCTCCTTTAAGCCAGTAATCAGTATAAAAATGCCTGTGCTCCTTTAAGTCTGTATCTAGTATAAGATTGACGTGAGTTCCTTTAAGCCAGTATTCAGTATAAGAGTGCCGTGTGATCCTTTAAGGCAGTAATTAGTATAAGATTGACATGAGATCCTTTAAACCAGTAATCAGTATAAGATTGCCGTGTGTTCCTTTCAGCCAGTATTCAATATAAGATTGCCGTGTGCTCCTTTAAGCCAGTATTCAGTATAAAATTACCCTATGGTCCTTTAAGCCAGTATTCAGTATAAAATTGCCCTCTGGTCCTTCAAGCCAGTATTCAGTATACAATTGACGTGAGTTCCTTTAAGCCAGTATTCAGTATAAAATTGCCCTCTGGTCCTTCAAGCCAGTATTCAGTATAAAATTGCCCTCTGGTCCTTCACGACAGTATCTAGTATAAGATTGACGTGAGTTCCTTTAAGCCATTATTCAGTATAAGATGACGTAACTTCCTTTAAGCCAGTATTCAGTATAAAATTGACGTGAGTTCCTTTAAGCCAGTAATCAGTGTACGATTGCCCTGTTCTCCTTTAAGCCAGTATTCAGTATAAGGTTTTCCTCTGGTCCTTTAAGCCAGTATTCAGTATAAGATTGACGTGAGTTCCTTTAAGCCAGTAATCAGTGTACGATTGCCCTGTTCTCCTTTAAGCCAATATTCACTATAAAATTGCCCTCTGGTCCTTCAAGCCAGTATTCAGTATAAAATTGCCCTCTGGTCCTTCAAGACAGTATCTAGTATAAGATTGACGTGTGCTCCTTTAAGTCAGCAATCAGTATATGATTGCCATGTGCTCCCTTAAGCCAGTAATCAGTACAAGATTGCCCTTTAAGCCAATATTCAGTATAATACTGATTTGTGTTCCATTAAGCCAGTATACAGTGTACGATTGCCCTGTGTTCCTTTAAGCCAGTAAACAGTATAAGATTGACCTTTGCTCCTTTAAGCCAGTAATCAGTATAAAAATGCCTGTCCTCCTTTAAGCCAGTATCTAGTATAAGATTGACGTGAGTTCCTTTAAGCCAGTATTCAGTATAAGAGTGCCGTGTGATCCTTTAAGGCAGTAATCAGTATAAGATTGCCATGAGTTCCTTTAAACCAGTAATCAGTATAAGATTGCCGTGTGCTCCTTTCAGCCAGTATTCAATATAAGATTGCCGTGTGCTCCTTTAAGCCATTAATCAGTATAAGATGACGTAACTTTCTTTAAGCCAGTATTCAGTATAAAATTGCCCTCTGGTCCTTTAAGCCAGTATTCAGTATAAGATTGACGTGAGTTCCTTTATGCCAGTAATCAGTGTACGATTGCCATGTTCTCCTTTAAGCCAGTATTCAGTATAAGGTTGCCCTCTGGTCCTTTAAGCCAGTATTCAGTATAAGATTGACGTGAGTTCCTTTAAGCCAGTAATCAGTGTACGATTGCCCTGTTCTCCTTTAAGCCAGTATTCACTATAAATTTACCCTCTGGTCTAAAGTTTAAGCCAGTATTCAGTATAAGATTGACGTGAGTTCCTTTAAGCCAGTAATCAGTGTACGACTGCCCTGTTGTCCTTTAAGAAAGTAATCAGTGTAAGATTGCCCTGTGCTCCTATAAGCCAGTATTCAGTATAAGATTGCCATGTGCTCATTTAAGCCAGTAATCAGTATTAAATTGGCGTGTGCTCCTTTAAATCAGTATTCAGTATAAGATTGGCGTGTTCTCCGTTAAGCCAGTCATGAGTATAAGATTGCCCTGCGCTCCTTTAAGCCAGTATTCAGTATAAGATTGCCCTGTGCTCCTTTAAGCCAGTAATCAGTGTAAGATTGCCTTGTGCTCCTTTAAGCCAGTATTCAGTATAATATTGCCGTGTGCTCCTTTGAGCCAGTATCCAGTATAAGATTGCCGTGAGTTCTTTTAAGCCAGTATTCAGTATTATAAGATTGCCCTGTGCTCCTTTAAGCCAGTTATCATTATAAGATTGCCGTGTGCTCCTTTAGGCGAGTATTCAGTATAAGATTGCCGTGTGCTCCTTTAAGCCAGTATTCAGTATAAGTTTGCCATGTGCTCCTTTAAGCCAGTAACCAGTATAAGATTGCCCTGTGCTCCTTTAAGCCAGTATTCAGTATAAGATTGCCGTGAGTTCATTTAAGCCTGTATTCAGTATAAGATTGCCGTGAGTTCATTTAAGCCAGTATTCAGTATAAGTTTGCCGTGTGCTCCTTTAACCCAGTAATCAGTATAAGATTGTCCTGTGCTCCTTTAAGCCAGTATTCAGTATAAGATTGCTATGTCCTCCTTTAAGCCAGAATTTAGTATAAGATTACCCTGTGCTCCTCTAAGCCAGTAATCCGTATAAGATTGCCGTGAGTTCCTTTAAGCCAATATTCAGTATAAGATTGCCCTGTGCTCCATTAATACAGTATTCAGTATAAGATTGCCCTGTGCTACTTTGAGCCGGTAATCAGTATAATATTGCCCTGTGCTCCTTTAGGCCAGTAATCAGTATAAAATTACCTTGTGCCCATTTTAGCCAGTATTCAGTATTAGATTGACGTGAGCTCCTTTAAGCCAGTAATCAGTATAATATTACCGTGTGTTGCGTTAAGCCAGTAGTCAGTATAAGATTACCGTGTGCTCCTTTAAGCCAGTATTCTGTATAAGATTGCTCTGTGCTCCTTTAAGCCAGTAATCAGTATAAGATTGCACTGCGCTCCTTTAAGACAGTAATCAGTATAAGATTGCCATGTGCTCCTTTCAGCCAGTTTTCAGTATAAGAATGACGTGAGTTCCTTTAAGCCAGTACCCAGCATAAGATTGCCCTGTGCTCCTTTAAGCCAATATTCAGTATAAGACTGTCCTGTGCTCCTTTAATCCAGTAATCAGTGTAAAATTGCCATGTGTTCCTTTAAGACAGTATTCAATTTAAGATTGCCGTGTGCTCCTTTAAGCCAGTATTCAGTATAAGATTGCCATGTGCTCATTTAAGCCAGTAATCAGTGTAATATTGCCATGTGCTCCTTTAAGCCAGTAATCAGTATAAGATTGCCATGTGCTCCTTTAGGTCAGTAATCAGTATACGATTGCCTTGTGCTCTTTGAAGCCAGTATTCAGTATGAGATTGCCATGTGCTCCTTTAAGAAAGTATTAAGCATAAGATTGCCGTGAGTTCCTTAAAGCCAGTATTCAGTATAAGATTGCCCTGTGCTCCTTTAAGCCAGTAATCAGTATAAGATTGCCTTATGCTCCTTTAAGCCAGTATTCAGTATAAGATTGCCCTGTACTCCTTTAAGCCTGTATTCAGTATAAGGATGCCCTGTGCTCCTTCAAGCGAGTATTCAGTATAAGATTGCCCTGTGCTCCTTTAAGCCAGTATTCAGTATAAGATTGCCCTTTGCTCCTGTAAGCCAGTATTCAGTATAAGGTTGCCGTGCGCTCCTTAAGCCAGTATTCAGTATAAGATTGCCCTGTGCTCCTTTAAGCCAGTATTCAGTATAAGATTACCATGTGCTCCTTTAAGAAAGTATTCAACATAAAATTGCCGTGAGTTCCTTTAAGCCAGTATTCACATAACGATTGCCGTGTGCTCCTTTAAGCCAATAATCAGTATAAGATTGCCCTGTGCTCCTTTAAGCCGGTATTCAGTATCAGATTGACGTGTGTTCCTTTCAGCCAGTATTCAGTATAAGATTGCCCTGTGCTCCTTTAAGCCAGTATTCAGTATAAGATTGCCATGTGCTCCATTAAGCCAGTATTCAGTATAAGATTGCCGTGAGTTCATATAACCAGTATTCAGTATAAGATTGCCGAGTGCTCTTTTAAGCCAGTAAGCAGTATAAGATTGCCCTGTGCTCCTTTAAGCCACTATTCAGTATAAGTTTGCCCTGTGTTCCTTTAAGCCAGTAATATGTATAAGATTGCCCTGTGCTCCTTTAAGCCAGTATTCAGTATAGATTGCCATGTGCTCCATTAAGTCAGTATTCAGTATAAGATTGCCGTGAGTTCATATAACCAGTATTCAATATAAGATTGCCCTGTGTTCCTTTAAGCCAGTAATCAGTATAAGATTGCCCTGTGTTCCTTTAAGCCAGAAATCAGTATAAGATTGCCGTGAGTTAATATAACCAGTATTCAGTATAAGATTGCCGAGTGCTCTTTTAAGCCAGTAAGCAGTATAAGATTGACGCGTGTTCCTTTTAGCCAGTATTCAGTATAAGATTGCCCTGTGCTCCTTTTTGCCAGTAATCAGTATAAGATTGACATGTGTTCCTTTTAGCCAGTATTCAGTATAAGATTGCCCTGTGCTCCTTTTTGCCAGTGTTCAGTATAAGATTGACGTGAGGAGTTCCTTTAAGCGAGTATTCAGTATAAGATTGCTGTGTGCTCCATGAAGCCAGTATTCAGTATAAGATTGCCCTGTGCTCCATGAAGCCAGTATTCAGTATAAGATTGCCGTGTGCTCCATGAAGCCAGTATTCAGTATAAGATTGCCCTGTGCTCCATGAAGCCAGTATTCAGTATAAGATTGCCGTGAGTTCCTTTAAGTGAGTATTCAGTATACGATTGACGTGTGGTTCTTTAAGCCACTAATCAGTATAAGATTGCCCTGTGCTCCTTCACGCCAGAAAACAGTATACGATTGCCGTGTGCTTCTTAAAGCCACTAATCAGTATAAAATTGCCCCCTGTGCTCCTTCACGCCATAATACAGTATAAGATTGCCATGTGCTTCTTTAAGCCAGTAATCAGTATAAGATTGCCGTGTGCTCTTTTAAGCCAGTATTCAGTATAAGATTGCCATGTGCTCTTTTAAGCCAGTATTCAGTATAAGATTGCCCTGTGTTCCTTTAAGCCAGTAAACAGTATAAGATTGACGTGTGTTCCTTTAAGGCAGTAAGCAGTATAAGATTGCCCTGTGTTCCTTTAAGAAAGTAATCAGTATAAGATTGACGTGTGTTCCTTTAAGCCAGTATTCAATATAAGATTGCCCTGTGCTCCTTTTTGCCAGTGTTCAGTATAAGATTGACGTGAGGAGTTCCTTTAAGCGAGTATTCAGTATACGATTGCCGTGTGCTCCATGAAGCCAGTTTTCAGTATAAGATTGCCCTGTGCTTCTTTAAGCCAGTATTAAGTATAAGATTGCCCGGTGCTCCTTCACGCCAGAATACAGTATACGATTGCCATGTGCTTCTTTAAGCCAGTAATCAGTATAAGATTGCCCTGTGCTCCTTTAAGCCAGTGTTCAGTATAAGATTGACGTGAAGAGTTCCTTTAAGCGAGTATTCAGTATAAGATTGCCGTGTGCTCCATGAAGCCAGTATTCAGTATAAGATTGCCCTGTGCTCCATGAAGCCAGTATTCAGTATAAGATTGCCCTGTGCTCCATGAAGCCAGTATTCAGTATAAGATTGCCGTGAGTTCCTTTAAGTGAGTATTCAGTATACGATTGACGTGTGGTTCTTTAAGCCACTAATCAGTATAAGATTGCCCTGTGCTCCTTCACGCCAGAAAACAGTATACGATTGCCGTGTGCTTCCTAAAGCCACTAATCAGTATAAAATTGCCCCCTGTGCTCCTACACGCCATAATACAGTATACGATTGCCATGTGCTTCTTTAAGCCAGTAATCAGTATAAGATTGCCGTGTGCTCTTTTAAGCCAGTATTCAGTATAAGATTGCCATGTGCTCTTTTAAGCCAGTATTCAGTATAAGATTGCCCTGTGTTCGTTTAAGCCAGTAATCAGTATAAGATTGACGTGTGTTCCTTTAAGCCAGTAAGCAGTATAAGATTGCCCTGTGTTCCTTTAAGCCAGTAATCAGTATAAAATTGACGTGTGTTCCTTTAAGCCAGTATTCAATATAAGATTGCCCTTTGCTCCTTTTTGCCAGTGTTCAGTATAAGATTGCCGTGAGGAGGTCCTTTAAGCGAGTATTCAGTATACGATTGCCGTGTGCTCCATGAAGCCAGTATTCAGTATAAGATTGCCCTGTGCTCCATAAAGCCAGTATTCAGTATAAGATTGCCGTGAGTTCCTTTAAGTGAGTATTCAGTATACGATTGCCCTATGCTCCTTTAAGCCAGTATTCAGTATAAGATTGCCCTGTACTCCTTTAAGCCTGTATTCAGTATAAGGTTGCCCTGTGCTCCTTCAAGCGAGTATTCAGTATAAGATTGCCCTGTGCTCCTTTAAGCCAGTATTCAGTATAAGATTGCCCTTTGCTCCTGTAAGCCAGTATTCAGTATAAGGTTGCCGTGCGCTCCTTTAAGCCAGTATTCAGTATAAGATTGCCCTGTGCTCCTTAAAGCCAGTATTCAGTAAAAGATTGCCTTGTGCTCCTTTAAGAAAGTATTCAACATAAGATTGCCGTGAGTTCCTTTAAGCCAGTATTCACATAACGATTGCCGTGTGCTCCTTTAAGCCAATAATCAGTATAAGATTGCCCTGTGCTCCTTTAAGCCGGTATTCAGTATCAGATTGACGTGTGTTCCTTTAAGCCAGTATTCAGTATAAGATTGCCCTGTGCTCCTTTAAGCCAGTATTCAGTATAAGATTGCCATGTGCTCCATTAAGCCAGTATTCAGTATACGATTGCCGTGAGTTCATATAACCAGTATTCAGTATAAGATTGCCGAGTGCTCTTTTAAGCCAGTAAGCAGTATAAGATTGCCCTGTGCTCCTTTAAGCCACTATTCAGTATAAGTTTGCCCTGTGTTCCTTTAAGCCAGTAATCAGTATAAGATTGCCCTGTGTTCCTTTAAGCCAGTAATCAGTATAAGATTGCCGTGCGTTAATATAACCAGTATTCAGTATAAGATTGCCGAGTGCTCTTTTAAGCCAGTAAGCAGTATAAAATTGACGTGCGTTCCTTTAAAGCAGTATTCAGTATAAGATTGCCTTTTGCTCCTTTAAGCCTGTAATCAGTATAAGATTGACGTGTGTTCCTTTTAGCCAGTAATCAGTATAAGATTGCCCTGTGCTCCTTTTTGCCAGTGTTCAGTATAAGATTGACGTGAGGAGTTCCTTTAAGCGAGTATTCAGTATAAGATTGCCGTGTGCTCCATGAAGCCAGTATTCAGTATAAGAT
Source organism: Cyrtodaria siliqua (assembly GCA_037043455.1). Lineage (NCBI taxonomy): Eukaryota > Metazoa > Mollusca > Bivalvia > Adapedonta > Hiatellidae > Cyrtodaria > Cyrtodaria siliqua. Next base: position 34,696 of record JAWPHD010015569.1, on the reverse strand, counting down.
TGCCGTGTGCTCCATGAAGCCAGTATTCAGTATAAGATTGCCCTGTGCTCCATGAAGCCAGTATTCAGTATAAGATTGCCGTGAGTTCCTTTAAGTGAGTATTCAGTATACGATTGACGTGTGGTTCTTTAAGCCACTAATCAGTATAAGATTGCCGTGTGCTCTTTTAAGCCAGTATTCAGTATAAGATTGCCATGTGCTCTTTTAAGCCAGTATTCAGTATAAGATTGCCCTGTGTTCCTTTAAGCCAGTAATCAGTATAAGATTGACGTGTGTTCCTTTAAGCCAGTAAGCAGTATAAGATTGCCCTGTGTTCCTTTAAGCCAGTAATCAGTATAAGATTGACGTGTGTTCCTTTAAGCCAGTGTTCAGTATAAGATTGCCCTGTGCTCCTTTTTGCCAGTGTTCAGTATAAGATTGACGTGAGTAGTTCCTTTAAGCGAGTATTCAGTATACGATTGCCGTGTGCTCAATGAAGCCAGTATTCAGTATAAGATTGCCCTGTGCTCCATAAAGCCAGTATTCAGTATAAGATTGCCGTGAGTTCCTTTAAGTGAGTATTCAGTATACGATTGCCGTGTGGTTCTTTAAGCCACTAATCAGTATAAGATTGCCCTGTGCTCCTTCACGCCAGAATACAGTATACGATTGCCATGTGCTTCTTTAAGCCAGTAATCAGTATAAGATTGCCCTGTGCTCCTTTAAGCCAGTATTCAGTATAAGATTTCCCTGTGCTCCTTCACGCCAGAATACAGTATACGATTGCCATGTGCTTCTTTAAGCCAGTAATCAGTATAAGATTGCCCTATGCTCCTTTAAGCCAGTGTTCAGTATAAGATTGACGTGAGGAGTTCCTTTAAGCGAGTATTCAGTATAAGATTGCCGTGTGCTCAATGAAGCCAGTATTTAGTATAAGATTGCCGTGAGTTCCTTTAAGTGAGTATTCAGTATACGATTGTTGTGTGCTTCTTTAAGCCACTAATCAGTATAAAATTGCCCTGTGCTCTTTCACGCTAGAATACAGTATAAGATTGCTATGTGCTTCTTTAAGCCAGTAATCAGTATAAGATTGCCGTGTGCTCCTTTAAGCCAGTATTCAGTATAAGATTGCCCTGTGCTCCTTTTTGCCAGTGTTCAGTATAAGATTGACGTGAGGCATTCCTTTAGGCGAGTAATCAGTATAAGATTGCCGTGTGCTCCATGAAGCCAGTATTCAGTATTAAGATTGACGTGTGTTCCTTTAAGCCAGTATTCAGTATAAGATTGCCCTGTGCTCCTTTTTGCCAGTGTTCAGTATAAGATGGACGTGAGGAATTCCTTTAAGCGAGTAATCAGTATAAGATTGCCGTGTGCTCCATGAAGCCAGTATTCAGTATAAGATTGACGTGTGCTCCTTTAAGCCAGTAATCAGTATAAGATTGACGTATGTTCCTTTAAGCCAGTATTCAGTATAAGATTGCTCTGTGCTCCTATTGCCAGTGTTCAGTATACGATTGACGTGAGGAATTCCTTTAAGCGAGTATTCAGTATAAGATTGCCGTATGCTCCTGTAAGACAGAATTCAGTATAAGGTTGACATGTGCTCCTTTAAGCCAGTATTCTTCAGTAAGGGAATCTTATTTATGCTTCTCTTATGTATGTTTCTTTTCATGTAAGAGTAAAACTGTCCATCTTCAGCATAAGCAGAATATACTTGATCGAACTTGTTATGAAAAACGTATACAGTTTGTATTTCCCCGCAATAAAGTGTGAGTGTGAGTGTGGGTTGGTGGAGTGGCGGGTATATATAGTTGTCCTAGTTCGTCTGTCTGCCTGAACGTCACACGTGTGTGGTACTAACTCGTCCTAGACCGTAAAAAGTCGCCCGACTACAAATCAGTAGTGTTATTATTTACTGTCCTTTGGGATCATCAAGCCCATTCTGTGTTGCTTTAAAGTAGAATATCGCTTGAGTCGGTGCTAGGAGGCGTGAGAGGTGTTGCATCTTATAATTACCTCTCATAAACAGACACAATAAAACCGAGTCTGCCACTTTTCTCTCTTGATTGTGTTTGTTGCTTCCAAGGGATCACCTTGTCAGTATTTATTAGTACCAATAACCATACATGTTGTATTACCCGGATTATGAACATATTGTTTATCAAACACCAGATTTCCATTAAGTATAAATTATGTCGTTTTTTAAATCCTCGTATTTCATAATCAGAATCATATAGCGTGAATTCATCTGCGTAAATGTGCTTATTGTCTTCTTGGCCTTATTGTAAATATGTGTCTTTAAGTAATGCTCTATTACCATCTCTGTAACACTATCCTGCCAAGACGTACATAGTTTATGACTTAGTCAGCCCTACCTCTATTACCAGCTCTGTAACACTATCCTGCCAAGACGTACACAGTTTATCACTTAGTCAGCCCTACCTCTATTACCAGCTCTGTAACTCTATCCTGCCAAGACGTACACAGTTTATCACTTAGTCAGCCCTACCTCTATTACCAGCTCTGTAACACTATCCTGCCAAGACGTACACAGTTTATCACTTAGTCAGCCCTACCTCTATGTTTGTAATGATAACAATTATCTCCCGTTTCTTCCTTCCGATTGGTTGACGATAAACAGTTGCGACTATTGTACAACCCGTAAAAATCAAGTCATTTGAGGGTAAACTGCCAGAAACGTGGCGTATTGAAATCATGAATTTTGCGACACTATACATGTACCAATCATCACAATTTATGTTAAATGTGTCGCCATTAAACACATTTTGTGGCCAATGCGCAAAAGTCAGAACTCAATAAATTAAGCACAATACTAATGGAACACATAAGATATGTTAGACACATTTACGTACTAACTCGCTACTTAATTTGACCCATAATTAGCAGGTGCCTTTTCACGTTAGACGTCATTATGTACACTATTTACTTGTCTATCCCAACTTCCATTCGAAGGTCAAAATATCATATTGTATATGGTTGATAATAAACGCCTGTGTATTTTTGTTTTATTTTCAGAGCCACAACACTAGCTGCTATGGCCTCCAACCTTCAGCAGACAGTAACGGATCCCTTGTTGGCAAACTGGGTAAAGGCTGGCCTTGCCCTAAAGTTTACAAGGGGTGGGATTGAGAATTATGTAGACAGTGAAAACCATAAATTACAACAGACCGTAATGGCTGATATTTGTCGAGTAAAGTCCCTACCAGCCGGCACTGTATGCAATGCCTGCACCACCCAAAACGTCCTGCCCTGTACTACCAGAGGTATATGTCACCAGAATAGGGGTGTCTGTAAGTACCACGATCCTGGGGACCCAGCAAAGCAACACAAAGCCTGCCCTACTGGAATATGCGACGAAATATATCGGAGAATCATCGCCAGTCACAGATTCCATGGTCCCTCCTGGAGGAATACCAATGCCCTGGATTGGTGTAGTAACCCGTGGGAGTGGGCCAAGTGCTACATGGCTGCTGATGGGTATACCGCAGTAACTTCTGCCAAAGAAACAGATTTTCCTGGACTCATCAGTGTTATAATCAATAACACAGAATTCCAGAAAACCGTAACGGAGAATCTTACTTCAAAGAACAACATCTTTTGTGAGGCATGTTAACATGTAACAGATTAAAATGTTTTGCACATATCTGTTTTGTTCATATACATGCCTGAAGACTTTCTTGTCACTATTAATGTCAGTATGCACGTACCTGTCCGATAACAACTATTTGTAAATATCATTAATGTTTATGAAATGTTTATATAGAATGCTTGAAGAATAACAAGCTGTTGCATATTCCAGTAAATTCATATGCTAGTATGTATATACATGAATAATGAACATCAGCACTTTTCATAGGTATGCTAGAGATATTTCTATTTAAAATCATCCTAATTAATTATAAAAAAAGCATTATGAAACAATATGAATGTGAACATTTCAATATAAATTGTTGTCTGTCTTCAACAGGCCCGTAACATAAGGAATTACATTCTCCACTCGTCAACATTCCAAGTGTCCAAAGCTGATTTGGACGATTACGTTGATACACTGATCAAGCTACTTAGTGATCCCAAATATCTGGCGTCAGATACAAATGCACAAGATGCTATTACTAAGCTGAACCAGGTAAGGCTTGTAACTAGTGTTTGTATCATTGCGTGTTTGTAGTTGACTGTGGTCATTGGATGCTACGTTTCCTGTCTAAGTTGTTTTAAACTGCGTGGTTCAGTAACTAGCACAGTGGATTTCGTCGATAACATTCGAAGAAGACTAATTATATCCTCCGAACAAGTAACAATAATGGAGTAAGACACTACATCCCTAGGTATCCTTCCCCGCCCATGTACAGGGGTTACATCTTCCGGACACGTACACATAATGGAGTACGACATTAGATTCCTAATATCCGTACCCTCCCGTGTACGTACATCCTCCAAACACGTAACAATAATGGAGTACGACACTACAGTCCTAGGTATCCGTCCCCTCCCGTGTACAGGGGTACATATCCAAACACGTAACAATAATGGAGTACGATACTATATACAGGTATATGACGATATTGGTTGATACTTTGCCTATAAGAGCTGGATCTGGTTTATACTTTGTTTATAAGGAAGATAAACTTGTAAGGTTCCAAAAAAGAGCTGCACAACTTATCAAAACTCAATACTCAATAAAACCGAGTCTGCTGCTTTATTTTCTTAATTTTGTTTGTTGCTCTCAAAGGATCACCTTTATCAGTATTTATTATCCTAGATAAATATTTCGAAACTCCTTCCGTTGAACCTTTTACCGAACTCAGTTGGATGACATTTCCCGAAAGAGTTATTTTTCAAAAAGCAATCATTATGTTTAAAACAGTTAATGATTAGACCCCTGCTTAACTTAAAGACGCATTTACTCTAACTTCAAATGTCCATATGCGGAATTTAAGATCATCATTAAATCTACAACTATATTCCCGCAGACCCAATAGTGAATTATTCAGAAAGTCATTTGCTTATTCAGGCTCTAAAGTGTGGAACTCTCTTCCCCACCATATACAAAATGCTCAATGTGTAAATCAATTCAAAACACTGTATTTACAGTGGATTCACCATCCGATTATTAGTAAATGACAAAGTCTTGCAGTTCTATTTAAACATATTTCCTTTTACTGAATATACCACTTTAAATGCATTTTTACTTGTAAATATTGTATATATTATATTGTTGAGGGCCTCATGGTAGATTGACTAGTTTCAAATGAGTTCTCTCGTTAAATAAAGTCTTTATTATTATTATTATTATTATTATTATCTGCTTGATTCTGTGACTATTAGGGCTACATGTATCTGGTTGATACTATGACTATAACGGCTACATGGTTGATCACTTCTGTGACTATAAGGACCACCTGACTGATACTTTGCCTCTAAGGGATTTGTTGACAATAAAGGCTATCTGGTTGATACTTTGACTCTTTAGACATTCTTTGACTATAAGGGCTAACTGTATCTGGTTGATACCATGACTATAAGGGTTAACTGTTTATTTTGACTATAAGGGCTAACTGTATCTGGTTGATACTATGACTATAAGGGCTAACTGTTTATTTTGACTATAACGACTACATGTATCTAGTTGATACTATGACTATAAGGGCTAACTGTTTATTTTGACTATAACGACTACATGTATCTGGTTGATACTATGACTATAAGGGCTAACTGGTTAAGATTTTGACTATAAGGGCTATCTGGTTGATATTTTAAATATGAGGGCTAGCTGGTCAAGACTTTGACTTTAAGGGCAATATGGTTGATAATTTGACTATAAATGCTATCTGGTTGATTATGTGACTATAAATGCTATCTGGTTGATACTTGACTATAATGATTATCTGGTTGATACGTTGACTTTAATAAATAGCCGGCAGATACTATGACTCTAAGGGGTACATGTATATGGTTGATGCATTGACTATTAAGGCTATCGGGTTGATACTTTGACTATAACTTCCATCTGGTTGATATTTTCACATTAACGACTACATTAACCTGGTTGATACTGTGACAAAGGGGCTATTTTGGTGATATTTTGACTATAAGGACTACATGTACCTGGTTGATACTGTGACAAAGGGGCTATTTGGGTGATATTTTGACTATAACGACTACATGCCCCTGGTTGATACTGTGACAAAAGGGCTATTTGGGTGATATTTTGACTATAACGACTACATGTACCTGGTTGATACTGTGACAAAGGGGCTATCTAGGTGATATTTTGACTATAACGACTACATGTACCTGGTTGATACTGTGACAAAGGGGCTATCTAGGTGATATTTTGACTATAACGACTACATGTACCTGGTTGATACTGTGACAAAGGGGCTATCTAGGTGATATTTTGACTATAACGACTAAATGCCCCTGGTTGATACTGTGACAAAGGGGCTATCTAGGTGATATTTTGACAATAACGACTACATGTACCTGGCTGATACTGTGACAAAGGGGCTATTTGGGTGATATTTTGACTATAACGACCACATGTACCTGGTTGATACTGTGACAAAAGGGCTATTTGGGTGATATTTTGACTATAACGACTACATGTACCTGGTTGATACTGTGACAAAAGGGCTATTTGGGTGATATTTTGACAATAACGACTACATGTACCTGGTTGATACTGTGACAAAGTGGTTATTTGGGTGATATTTTGACTATAACGACTACATGTACCTGGTTGATACTGTGACAAAAGGGCTATTAGGGTGATATTTTTACTATAACGACTACATGTACCTGGTTGATACTGTGACAAAATGGCTATTTTCGTGATATTTTTACTATAACGACTACATGTACCTGGTTGATACTGTGAGAAAGGGGCTATCTGGTTGATATTTTGACTATAACGACTACATGTACCTGGTTGATACTGTGACAAAAGGGCTATTTGGGTGATGTTTTGACTATAACGACTACATGTACCTGGTTGATACTGTGACAAAAGGGCTATTTGGGTGATATTTTGACAATAACGACTACATGTACCTGGTTGATACTGTGACAAAAGGGCTATTTGGGTGATATTTTGACTATAACGACTACATGTACCTGGTTGATACTGTGACAAAAGGGCTATTTGGGTGATGTTTTGACTATAACGACTACATGTACCCGATTGATACTGTGACAAAGGGGCTATCTAGGGGATATTTTGACTATAACGACTACATGTACCTGGTTGATACTGTGACAAAGGGGCTATCTAGGTGATATTTTGACTATAACGACTACATGTACCTGGTTGATACTGTGACAAAGGGGCTATCTAGGGGATATTTTGACTATAACGACTACATGTACCTGGTTGATACTGTGACAAAGGGGCTATCTAGGTGATATTTTGACTATAACGACTACATGCCCCTGGTTGATACTGTGACAAAGGGGCTATCTAGGTGATATTTTGACAATAACGACTACATGTACCTGGTTGATACTGTGACAAAGGGGCTATTTGGGTGATATTTTGACTATAACGACCACATGTACCTGGTTGATACTGTGACAAAAGGGCTATTTGGGTGATATTTTGACTATAACGACTACATGTACCTGGTTGATACTGTGACAAAAGGGCTATTTGGGTGATATTTTGACAATAACGACTACATGTACCTGGTTGATACTGTGACAAAGTGGTTATTTGGGTGATATTTTGACTATAACGACTACATGTACCTGGTTGATACTGTGACAAAAGGGCTATTAGGGTGATATTTTTACTATAACGACTACATGTACCTGGTTGATACTGTGACAAAATAGCTATTTTCGTGATATTTTTACTATAACGACTACATGTACCTGGTTGATACTGTGAGAAAGGGGCTATCTGGTTGATATTTTGACTATAACGACTACATGTACCTGGTTGATACTGTGACAAAAGGGCTATTTGGGTGATGTTTTGACTATAACGACTACATGTACCTGGTTGATACTGTGACAAAAGGGCTATTTGGGTGATATTTTGACAATAACGACTACATGTACCTGGTTGATACTGTGACAAAAGGGCTATTTGGGTGATGTTTTGACTATAACGACTACATGTACCCGATTGATACTGTGACAAAGGGGCTATCTAGGGGATATTTTGACTATAACGACTACATGTACCTGGTTGATACTGTGACAAAGGGGCTATCTAGGTGATATTTTGACTATAACGACTACATGTACCTGGTTGATACTGTGACAAAGGGGCTATCTAGGGGATATTTTGACTATAACGACTACATGTACCTGGTTGATACTGTGACAAAGGGGCTATCTAGGTGATATTTTGACTATAACGACTACATGCCCCTGGTTGATACTGTGACAAAGGGGCTATCTAGGTGATATTTTGACAATAACGACTACATGTACCTGGTTGATACTGTGACAAAATGGCTATTTTCGTGATATTTTTACTATAACGACTACATGTACCTGGTTGATACTGTGAGAAAGGGGCTATCTGGTTGATATTTTGACTATAACGACTACATGTACCTGGTTGATACTGTGACAAAAGGGCTATTTGGGTGATGTTTTGACTATAACGACTACATGTACCTGGTTGATACTGTGACAAAAGGGCTATTTGGGTGATATTTTGACAATAACGACTACGTGTACCTGGTTGATACTGTGACAAAAGGGCTATTTGGGTGATGTTTTGACTATAACGACTACATGTACCTGGTTGATACTGTGACAAAAGGGCTATTTGGGTGATATTTTTACTATAACGACTACATGTACCTGGTTGATATTGTGACAAAAGGGCTATTTGGGTGATATTTTGACAATAACGACTACATGTACCTGGTTGATACTGTGACAAAGGGGCTATTTGGGTGATATTTTGACTATAACGACTACATGTACCTGGTTGATACTGTGACAAAAGGGCTATTTGGGTGATATTTTTACTATAACGACTACATGTACCTGGTTGATACTGTGACAAAAGGGCTATTTGGGTGATATTTTTACTATAACGACTACATGTACCTGGTTGATACTGTGAGAAAGGGGCTATCTGGTTGATATTTTGACTATAACGACTACATGTACCTGGTTGATACTGTGAGAAAGGGGCTATCTGGTTGATATTTTGACTATAACGACTACATGTACCTGGTTGATACTGTGACAAAGGGGCTATTTGGGTGATATTTTGACTATAACGACTACATGTACCTGGTTGATACTGTGACAAAAGGGCTATTTGGGTGATGTTTTGACTATAACGACTACATGTACCTGGTTGATACTGTGACAAAAGGGCTATTTGGGTGATATTTTGACAATAACGACTACATGTACCTGGTTGATACTGTGACAAAGGGGCTATTTGGGTGATATTTTGACTATAACGACTACATGTACCTGGTTGATACTATGACAAAAGGGCTATTTGGGTGATATTTTGACAATAACGACTACATGTACCTGGTTGATACTGTGACAAAAGGGCTATTTGGGTGATATTTTGACTATAACGACTACATGTACCTGGTTGATACTGTGACAAAAGGGCTATTTGGGTGATGTTTTGACTATAACGACTACATGTACCCGATTGATACTGTGACAAAGAGGCTATCTAGGGGATATTTTGACTATAACGACTACATGTACCTGGTTGATACTGTGACAAAGGGGCTATCTAGGTGATATTTTGACTATAACGACTACATGTACCTGGTTGATACTGTGACAAAGGGGCTATCTAGGGGATATTTTGACTATAACGACTACATGTACCTGGTTGATACTGTGACAAAGGGGCTATCTAGGTGATATTTTGACTATAACGACTACATGCCCCTGGTTGATACTGTGACAAAGGGGCTATCTAGGTGATATTTTGACAATAACGACTACATGTACCTGGTTGATACTGTGACAAAGGGGCTATTTGGGTGATATTTTGACTATAACGACCACATGTACCTGGTTGATACTGTGACAAAAGGGCTATTTGGGTGATATTTTGACTATAACGACTACATGTACCTGGTTGATACTGTGACAAAAGGGCTATTTGGGTGATATTTTGACAATAACGACTACATGTACCTGGTTGATACTGTGACAAAGTGGTTATTTGGGTGATATTTTGACTATAACGACTACATGTACCTGGTTGATACTGTGACAAAAGGGCTATTAGGGTGATATTTTTACTATAACGACTACATGTACCTGGTTGATACTGTGACAAAATAGCTATTTTCGTGATATTTTTACTATAACGACTACATGTACCTGGTTGATACTGTGAGAAAGGGGCTATCTGGTTGATATTTTGACTATAACGACTACATGTACCTGGTTGATACTGTGACAAAAGGGCTATTTGGGTGATGTTTTGACTATAACGACTACATGTACCTGGTTGATACTGTGACAAAAGGGCTATTTGGGTGATATTTTGACAATAACGACTACATGTACCTGGTTGATACTGTGACAAAAGGGCTATTTGGGTGATATTTTGACTATAACGACTACATGTACCTGGTTGATACTGTGACAAAAGGGCTATTTGGGTGATGTTTTGACTATAACGACTACATGTACCCGATTGATACTGTGACAAAGGGGCTATCTAGGGGATATTTTGACTATAACGACAACATGTACCTGGTTGATACTGTGACAAAGGGGCTATCTAGGTGATATTTTGACTATAACGACTACATGTACCTGGTTGATACTGTGACAAAGGGGCTATCTAGGGGATATTTTGACTATAACGACTACATGTAACTGGTTGATACTGTGACAAAGGGGCTATCTAGGTGATATTTTGACTATAACGACTACATGCCCCTGGTTGATACTGTGACAAAGGGGCTATCTAGGTGATATTTTGACAATAACGACTACATGTACCTGGTTGATACTGTGACAAAGGGGCTATTTGGGTGATATTTTGACTATAACGACTACATGTACCTGGTTGATACTGTGACAAAAGGGCTATTAGGGTGATATTTTTACTATAACGACTACATGTACCTGGTTGATACTGTGACAAAATGGCTATTTTCGTGATATTTTTACTATAACGACTACATGTACCTGGTTGATACTGTGAGAAAGGGGCTATCTGGTTGATATTTTGACTATAACGACTACATGTACCTGGTTGATACTGTGACAAAAGGGCTATTTGGGTGATGTTTTGACTATAACGACTACATGTACCTGGTTGATACTGTGACAAAAGGGCTATTTGGGTGATATTTTGACAATAACGACTACATGTACCTGGTTGATACTGTGACAAAAGGGCTATTTGGGTGATGTTTTGACTATAACGACTACATGTACCTGGTTGATACTGTGACAAAAGGGCTATTTGGGTGATATTTTTACTATAACGACTACATGTACCTGGTTGATATTGTGACAAAAGGGCTATTTGGGTGATATTTTGACAATAACGACTACATGTACCTGGTTGATACTGTGACAAAGGGGCTATTTGGGTGATATTTTGACTATAACGACTACATGTACCTGGTTGATACTGTGACAAAAGGGCTATTTGGGTGATATTTTTACTATAACGACTACATGTACCTGGTTGATACTGTGACAAAAGGGCTATTTGGGTGATATTTTTACTATAACGACTACATGTACCTGGTTGATACTGTGAGAAAGGGGCTATCTGGTTGATATTTTGACTATAACGACTACATGTACCTGGTTGATACTGTGACAAAGGGGCTATTTGGGTGATATTTTGACTATAACGACTACATGTACCTGGTTGATACTGTGACAAAAGGGCTATTTGGGTGATGTTTTGACTATAACGACTACATGTACCTGGTTGATACTGTGACAAAAGGGCTATTTGGGTGATATTTTGACAATAACGACTACATGTACCTGGTTGATACTGTGACAAAGGGGCTATTTGGGTGATATTTTGACTATAACGACTACAAGTACCTGGTTGATACTATGACAAAAGGGCTATTTGGGTGATATTTTGACTATAACGACTACATGTACCTGGTTGATACTGTGACAAAGGGGCTATTTGGGTGATATTTTGACTATAATGACTACATGTACCTGGTTGATACTGTGACAAAAGGGCTATTTGGGTGATATTTTTACTATAACGACTACATGTACCTGGTTGATACTGTGACAAAAGGGCTATTTGGGTGATATTTTTACTATAACGACTACATGTACCTGGTTGATACTGTGAGAAAGGGGCTATTTGGGTGATATTTTGACTATAACGACTACATGTACCTGGTTGATACTGTGACAAAAGGGCTATTTGGGTGATGTTTTGACTATAACGACTACATGTACCTGGTTGATACTGTGACAAAAGAGCTATTTGGGTGATATTTTGACAATAACGACTACATGTACCTGGTTGATACTGTGACAAAGGGGTTATTTGGGTGATATTTTGACTATAACGACTACATGTACCTGGTTGATACTGTGACAAAAGAGCTATTTGGGTGATATTTTGACAATAACGACTACATGTACCTGGTTGATACTGTGACAAATGGGTTATTTGGGTGATATTTTGACTATAACGACTACATGTACCTGGTTGATACTGTGACAAAAGGGCTATTTGGGTGATATTTTGACTATAACGACTACATGTACCTGGTTGATACTGTGACAAAAGAGCTATTTGGGTGATATTTTGACAATAACGACTACATGTACCTGGTTGATACTGTGACGAAGGGGTTATTTGGGTGATATTTTGACTATAACGACTACATGTACCTGGTTGATACTGTGACAAAAGGGCTATTTGGGTGATATTTTGACTATAACGACTACATGTACCTGGTTGATACTGTGACAAAGGGGCTATTTGGGTGATATTTTGACTATAACGACTACATGTACCTGGTTGATACTGTGACAAAAGGGCTATTTGGGTGATATTTTTACTATAACGACTACATGTACCTGGTTGATACTGTGACAAAAGGGCTATTTGGGTGATATTTTTACTATAACGACTACATGTACCTGGTTGATACTGTGAGAAAGGGGCTATTTGGGTGATAATTTGACCATAACGACTGCATGTACCTGGTTGATACTGTGACAAAAGGGCTATTTGGTTGATGTTTTGACTATAACGACTACATGTACCTGGTTGATACTGTGACAAAAGGGCTATTTGGGTGATATTTTTACTATAACGACTACATGTACCTGGTTGATACTGTGACAAAAGGGCTATTTGGGTGATATTTTTACTATAACGACTACATGTACCTGGTTGATACTGTGAGAAAGGGGCTATCTGGTTGATATTTTGACTATAAAGACTACATGTACCTGGTTGATACTGTGACAAAGGGGCTATTTGGGTGATATTTTGACTATAACGACTACATGTACCTGGTTGATACTGTGACAAAAGGGCTATTTGGGTGATGTTTTGACTTTAACGACTACATGTACCTTGTTGATACTGTGACAAAGGGGCTATCTAGGTGATATTTTGACTATAACGACTGCATGTACCTGGTTGATACTGTGACAAAGAGGCTATTTGGGTGATATGTTGACTATAACGACTACATGTACCTGGTTGATACTGTGACAAAGGGGCTATTTGGGTGATGTTTTGACTATAACGACTACATGTACCTGGTTGATACTGTGACAAAATGGCTATCTGGTTGATATTTTGACTATAACGACTACATGTACCGGGTTGATACGTTGACTATTAGGGCTATCTGGATGATAGATTGACTATAAGGGCTATCTAGTCGATACTTTGACAATAAAGGCTGTGTGGTCGATACTTTGACTATAACGTCTATCTGGTTGATACGTTGACTATACGGTTTATTTGGTTGATAGCTTGAATATCAGGGCTGTCTGGGTGAAACTTTGACTATAAGGTATTTCTGGTTGATATTTTGACTATAAGGGCTATCTTGTTGATATTTTCACTATAAGAATTATACTTTTATTGTAAGGGTTATCTGGTTGATACTTTGCATGCTTAATCCGTTGATATTATCTTGATTGGTCATCTTTATGTTTTGACCTTAGTACATGTAATTTACTTCCAAATTACCAACACTAAATGTCAAATCTTTAATTAAAAAAAATCCTACAGTGGCAGTTTTCAGAGAGTATGACTCGAGGCCACGATGGCCCAGTGGATTGCATGTTACACTCTGAATCCGGGGATCACGGATTTGAGCCTAATTGGATATATTTGCTGTGTCCTTTTTTAACTTAAAGACACTTACCTGATACATGTGTATGTAGCATATATAGAAAGGAAACTTGGTATTACATATGACGTCACGAAGATCAAGGTCAAGGTCGAAGTCACCCTTACGAAAAAACAGGAAAATGGATTCCACTCAATAACTTGTAAGAAATAAAGGATTCCGAAGAAACTTGCTGTATATGTAGCTTATATGTGAAGGTAGATTGGTATTGTATATGAGGACACTGGGTTCAAAGTCACAGTTACTAAAAACAAAAAATGCATACTCGGTATGCAGTGTTGTTACAATAGTGGTATTTAAAGGAATATAAAACATATAAATTGTTGGTTATGTCAGTCTTTGTTCAATAACATGATTTCTTTTGTGTTCAGATAAAGACTGGTTTTCTGACTGTGACCACTCAAGACGAAGCAAAGCTGCGTGCCGAAGCATTACAGGCAATCAGTGAAGCAAAGCAAGAAGCTATTGATAACATAGAGACAAAGAGTATTGAACACGCCAGACGAATTGAGGAAAAGAAAGATGAGGCGATAAAAGCCATACATGAAGACATTGAAGGGAAGAAACAACAGGCAATTGTAGAAATACAAGAGAACGCTCAACACATTGATGTCAGGGCACAAGATGCAATCAAGTCAATACAAGTTGAGGGAGGTATACAAGCTGGCCACATTGACGAAAAGAAACTCGAAATCGAGCAAGTCATACAAGAGAAAGCTCAACACTTTGAGGTCAGGGCACAAGATGCAATTAAGGCAATACAAGTTGAGGGAGGTAAACAAGCTGGCCACATTGACGATAAGAAACTCGAAATCGAACAAGTCATACAAGTGAAAGCTCAACACATTGATGTCAGGGCACAAGACGCAATCAATGCAATACAAATTGAAGGAGGTAAACAAGCTGGCCACATTGACGAAAAGAAACTCGAAATCGAGCAAGTCATACAAGAGAAAGCTCAACACTTTGATGTCAGGGCACAAGACGCAATCAAGGCAATACAAGTTGAGGGAGGTATACAAGCTGGCCACATTGACGAAAAGAAACTCGAAATCGAGCAAGTCATACAAGAGAAAGCTCAACACTTTGAGGTCAGGGCACAAGATGCAATTAAGGCAATACAAGTTGAGGGACGTAAACAAGCTGGCCACATTGACGATAAGAAAATCGAAATCGAGCAAGTCATACAAGAGAAAGCTCAACACTTTGAGGTCAGGGCACAATATGCAATTAAGGCAATACAAGTTGAGGGAGGTATACAAGCTGGCCACATTGACGAAAAGAAACTCGAAATCGAGCAAGACATACAAGAGAAAGCTCAACACATAGAGGTCAGGGCACAAGAGGCAATCACGGCAATACAAGTTGAGGGAGGTAAACAAGCTGGCCACATTGACGATAAGAAACTCGAAATCGAGCAAGTCATACAAGAGAAAGCTCAACACTTTGATATCAGGGCACAAGACGCAATCAAGGCAATACAAGTTGAGGGAGGTATACAAGCTGGCCACATTGACGAAAAGAAACTCGAAATCGAGCAAGTCATACAAGTGAAAGCTCAACACATTGAGGTCAGGGCACAAGACGCAATCAAGGCAATACAAGTTGAGGGAGGTATACAAGCTGGCCACATTGACGAAAAGAAACTCGAAATCGAGCAAGTCATACAAGTGAAAGCTCAACACATTGATGTCAGGGCACAAGAGGCAATCACGGCAATACAAGTTGAGGGAGGTAAACAAGCTGGTCACATTGACGAAAAGAAACTCGAAATCGAGCAAGTCATACAAGAGAAAGCTCAACACATTGATGTCAGGGCACAATCAGCAATTGAAGACATACAAAGAGAGAGAAAGAAGCAAACGGGGGCCAAATCAAAGAATTACATTAAAGAGAGGAAAGGTAAATATGCACCATACTTACATTCCTAGATCAAAATACTACATGAGATAGCGTGACAATATAAACTGAAATATAAAATACATCTGCTATATATATTTTGCGCAATGTGTTGCCAGTAATGGTAATACAAATCATAAAATAAAATACACCGAATGATAGTTCAGCACTCCGTTGTTAGGAAACAAGTAACATTCTGTGAACTTTATCACTGCTGTCAACTACATGTACTTGTTTTATTACGGGCTTTCATGTTGTTATTTTCGTAGAAATAATTCGAGTATTTAAGCGATCATATGTAATGCAGGACATCATCATAGCATTTAGGGAACGGCATTACTGCACTCAGGTAGAAATTCCAGAATAAGCTTGCCTAATCTCCATGCTCGCACACACGATCTTCTGATTACAGTCAGGCGCTCTAACCACAGGGCTCTTGCGACTTCATGAAGTACCATTTCTTATAACAATGTATTAAAATAACAGATTCAAACACACCTCAAGATGTTCTGTATCAGTATATATTCCATCATCTGTGATCAGTAAATAGTCCATCATTATCATATAACCCATCATCTGTGATCAGTATATAATCCATCCTCTGTGATCAGTATATAATCCATCATCTGTGATCAGTATATAATCATTCATCTGTGATCAGTATATGGTCCATAATCTGTGATCAGTATATAATCCATCATCTGTGATCAGTGTATGGTCCATCATAATAATTCTCTGAATTTGTCCAATGAAATAATTGATGAAAACAGTTAGGTATCAAATGTTGACCGGAGAGAGATTCAAACCTTGTCTATAACTACGATACAATCGGACATTGTTTTTCAGAAAAACTTAAAATATGTTTGTTTTCAAGAAATAACACGATTTTTATTTTTTTATTTATTGTTTTTTTGTTTTTTTAGTTCCAAACACCGATACAGCCACCTGTGCTGTCACTGTGTGCATGTTTACATATGGCAGCGAAACAGAGGAAGTTTCCACAATCAAGTTTAGCGAATATTTCCACTGACAACGGTTCTTACCTGTGTGGATCAATAAATAAGCATCCATATTTCACTAATTCATTTTGTTTCATAAAATATCCTGCGTATAGGTTTACCACCACTATTTACATGTAAGCCCTCCGAGGTGTAGCCCGAAGTGTAGTCGAATGTAGTTCCTATAATAAAAAGTTATCCCTCCTTTTTTGATGAAAACGGGCATTATAAGTAGGGGAAAACTGCCCATTTCTATTCGATTTTGTGGTTGTATATCTAAGAAGCGTATTAATAAGTTTTACTGGATCACTGATGAACATTTTCGAAATGTCGACTCTATGCTTACACTTTGTGAGCAATAAAAACAGTCAATCAATGAAAGCTGTAGTCTGTACCCTTGACCTGTTTAGTAAACAAACAATAACTTTCTTACATGTCTTGTGACCCCACCTTTTCTGGTGATTTTTCAAGTGGAAAATGAGTTTTCTGTATGAACATTACACTGCTGCATTATCCATACTTGAGTTGAATTTGCAGCAAATCATTAATATGTGACACTTTAACATTGATGTCTATGGGGAAATGATTAGTGGTATAATACTATAAATACACAGAATATAGAATTTTCTGCTCATCTTGGTCTTCATGCCGAATTGGAAATTGAGGGGAAAGGCTATTCCATCAGTTGGGATTACGGGGTAAAGGTATACAATTATTACTTAAATGTTTTAATTTGTATTTAACAATAATACAGTCAATTTAATATTAACATACCAATGTCAAATATTTGATTTGAAGTATATCGGCGTAGTCCTTTATCATTTTTAGCATACTAAGCGTCATTACACTCTGTGGGGAGCAAAATGTAACAGTTTTTTGTTACGTCATGAAATCCTGCAAATTCCACTGTTCTCCGACAAATTCCGATAACGCCCATATATAAGCGCTGGAAGCGGGCTATTCAAAGTCTTCTACCACAACATATCGAGAGGAAAGCCACGCAAGCTCAGTTAGATCTTGAAAAACTCAAGGTTCAAGTTCTGAAGCTGCATGAGGCTGAACCCCCCCCCCCCCCCTTTTGGTACGCAGTATTCAGGGCGTTTTAGGCGGTATTCAATACGCACGAGCCTGGTACGCAGTACTCGCACAACACACTAGTTAGTATTTAGTACTCGCAATGTATTTTTAAACAAATATTTATCATTTGAATGTAAAAAAAAAAAATCATAAAATGTAAATAAAGGTCTAATATTGATAAACGGGCCTTCATTCATCTAGCAGATTCCGGCTCTTAGGTGTTTTAGGTCCCGCATTATAGAGTGCGCTTTCGACAGTTGAACACAGATAAGTCCCTTTTTGGTGGCTACTAGAAGTCGGGACGATGTTAAATAAAGTTAAAATATAGGGGATGTGTGTCCAATAACTCTTATTGATACTTTTTCTTATAAATGCTTTATTTCAACGCAGAATGAATAAATCTATGTGTACACACAAAAAGATAATCAAATTTTGTTTTAAAAAAATTGACTTTGTAATTTAACAATAACTTTAGGGGTAGGCATACTTTAGGTAGAATACCCCCAAATTCATGTTCATTTTATCATTTTTTGTTCATGCTCATTGACGGTCTTCATCATGACCCCTGCATTGTTTCAGGTGCCATCTCGCTCAAATCACTAGAGCTGTGGCAGAAAAACAATAAACGTGGCTCCAGCGTAAATGGAGTGTCTACAATAGAATTTGCAGCAACTCTGCAGTTCTGCAGGTGAGAAGATTCTAGGCTCATTCTCCATATTTTATCTCGATGTACATGGAGGATGAGCCTGACATGTACATTCCTGTTAGGCTCCATATAACCTTTCATGTGTTGGTGCGCCTTAAAACCCAATTCAATTCAATACAATCACTTTCCGGGACCTGTTATCAAAAGTGATTATCATTTATGCACCAGTCTTAATCATAATATTATTTTTCATATTAAACTATCGTTTTCCTATAATTAAAATTAGTATATATTAATGTAGAATGGTCAAGCGGACATAAATATATAAAAAAAAATATGTAATTATGTTAAAAAATGACTTTGTAATTAATGATTTACTTTGTAGGACCGCCTAAAAATAGACAAGAGTTTTGTCTAAATGACTTGGACCAGTCTTACTCATAATATTATTTTCCATAAACGATCGTGTTCCTATAATTAAAATCAGTATATATTAATGAAGAATGGTCTAGCGGACGTAAATATGTATTTTTTATGTAATTGTGTCAAAAATTACTTTGTAATTAATGATTTACTTTCCGGTACCGCCTAAAAATAGTCATGGATTTTGGCTAAATGACTATGAGCGTTCATATTCTTCTATTTAATTCTTAAAAACGAACACACGTTTTTCTTTTTACTAAAATTTATTTATATCAGCGCAGAAGTTAGGGTTAGGGTTATTTGTTATTTAACACTTACTTTCCGGGATCCGATTCTTTATTTAATTTTCTATCCAAGTTGGCTCACACATGTTTGCCATAGGTATTTTGCTAAAACCATCATATCATAATGATATTAAACAAGCATTATTTATTTTGTGTGGGTAGTTATACTAACAAACATTAAGAAGCATTTATGTCATAAACAATAAATGTGTCCATGGGACACGGATGCCCCCACTTTAAACCATCTGACTAACTGCGACCTTGACCTTTGAGGTACTGACATGATTCTTGCACAAGACACACCTTATCATTGTGATGAACATTTGTGTGAAGTTCGACCATTAATTTTCTTCAGTAGTTTTGGACTAATGGCTAACATGAAATAAATGAAATTTTACCTCCAACTATCACCTTGACCTTTGAGGCACTGACATGATTATTGCGCGCGACACACCTTCTTCATTTGATGAACATTTGTGTGAAATTTGACTCTCTTCAGTAGTTTTCAAGTAATGGCTGAGACATGATTTCTTTTATGATTTTTTTACCTTTGACCTTCAACTGTGACCTTGACCGTTGATACACTGACATGATTCTTGCACGCGACACACCTTCTCACTGTGGCGAACATGTGTGTGAAATTTGACACAACTCACTTCCGTAGCTGAGGCATGAATCTTTTACGATTTGTTGACGTTTGAACTCCAACTGTGACCTTGACATTTGAGGCACTGTCATGATTTATGCACGCGACACACCTTCTCATTGAAATGAACATTTGGGTGATGTTTGACGCAACTCACTTCTGTAGTTTCCAAGTAATGGCTGAGTCATGACTTTTTTCACGATTTTTTTCCCTTTGACCTCCAAGTGTGACCTTGACCTTTGAGACACGAACATGATTCTTGCGCGCGACACACCTTCTCAATGTGATGAACAGTTGTGTGAAGTTTGACGCAACTCCCTTCAGTACTTTCCAAGTAATAGCTGAGACACTATTTCCGACGGACGGACGGACAGTGCAATTACTATAAAACAATATTAAATGACTTTGTAATTAAGCATTAACGTTCCGGAATTGCATGAACATGTGCTTTAACATATACGTGTTTTATAGTTTTTATAACATGATTAGTCATTTAGCAGTCAATAATTATCTTATCTTTATTTTCATTTTTTCTTAATATTTTTTATTTTAATATGTAAGTAATATATCGAGGGTATAACACCGTACTTTGCTATATCTACACATTTGTATAGGAAATATAATATAATACACTGAAGTGATATGAAAACGCAACACGGGAATTTCCGCTATATATTGTATGTACAATATGCTGCTTTTAATCGAATGGTACATGGCTACGTAAGACCTTTCCTTTTGGAAAAAATACTAAAACAACAAATAATACAGAAAATATTATTCCTTCAATGTTTCATTATTCACAGAGTACGCGTTTGGCTCAATGATGTGAGCAAACTTAGGATGCAACATTTTGCAAACTATTTACGTTAAATACAGTACTGAACTAGCTCAATTTTTCAAAGAGCTACTTCAACATTTATGAAGTTCTTGTTACATAGTGTAGTGTGATTAAAACGTCTACAACATCACAGTTGTGTCCTTTCTCTAGTTAACTGCAACTTTCTTTTTAAAAAACATCTTTTGATTTCTTTGGAATATTATGTGCAATTAAGTGTGCAGTATATACAATATATAGCGGAAATTCCCGTGTTGCGTTTTCATATCACTTCAGTGTAGAAGAAAAAAGACAAAAAGTAACAAATATACAGTTTCATAATGTTTAATTCGTCATTTTATTAGTAATAATGATACAAACCTGTTGGATTCTTTTCTTTTTTAGATATTTAATCTTGAATAGGTATGATGGCAGAAAATGATGATGATGTTGTGTAAAAAGACTAGAATAAAATGCACCTATTAACATTTTCTAAAAGAACTATAATGTCATTTGTGCTAAATAGTATTCAGAACTCGGTCTCTAAAATAAGGAGTATTCAGTACTTAGACCGCAAATTAAGGAGTATTCAGTACTCAGCGGGGAGGGGGGTTACATCCTCTTGCATCCACTGCTTACAAGTGATTTCCAAGTGAACAGTACGAGAGAAACGTAAGGATGGAGGCCGATGTTTGGTTAAACAGCTAAATTGCTGAAGTTTATCGAGTTTATCAATCGTTAGTTTGTAAGTTCACTTTCTTTTGTTGTTCGTCATTTTTCAATCCATCGCCCGGTAGATTTGGTGCCGTTTGTAGAAACATACTATAACAGCAACCAGCGTTCGAGGTCAGAGCGCGACGATGTCTTTTTATGGTTATTTCCATGACGTTCGAATCACACGTTTAAACAGCGGGTCCTCGTACAGCTTCAGATGTCCAGCGTCCTGAAATGATGAATAAACATAAAGTTTAGTTATGGTTTTGTTGGGTTTATTTGTTCACTTTTCCTTATAAAAAAGTACCATTAAAGGAACGTGAGCTAGTAATTCTGACTATTATGCACCAATCTTGCATAATTTAATTTAATGGATTAAGGACTATGGGTTATGCGAAAGTTCTACTTTCACCTTTCCTTTTTAATCAAAGAAATAAAGATGAGACTTTAAGGTTTTGGGATATGCAGAGTTATGCTCTGTTTTCCATTTAATAAACATTAAGTGTGCATGCAGTTCTGCTCATGCTCCCTTTTACATGATTCAATAACATGGTTCAATAATAAGGAATTTACGGGTTTTATGTAGGCTCTGCCTATACTCCCAAAATCAATTAATATATTTAAAATAATTGCATGTAGTGAATTAGAGATTGCATTACCAATTAGTGCTGGTCTGTTGATCAATACCCTGCAGTGTATACTCATATGATATGAATTTAACATCTAAATAATTATCAGGGAATAAATTTGCGCTTTTCTGAGAGTTATGCTCTCTGTCCCATTTTTCACGTTAATATAGTGTGATATGTTTGGCGAGTTGATACTACGTAAAACGCCATACAACAAACAGACAAACAAACAAACAGACAAACAAACAAGCAAACACACACAAACAAACAAACAAAGCATTTGGTGTTGACCGTAATATTATAGGGAGATTTGTTACATGTATTACAACATACTACCTTTCACAATTGTATAGTATTGTCTGTATATAAATATGTGTTTATGTTACATGTTGTTTACATTTCATGACCTCAAAGGAGTACAGTTGTTGTAATTGAGTTACCATCATTTAAATACAGAATTCCTTTTTAATACTAGTAATATTTATGTCTCCCTCACGAAGTGGATGAGGTGACATTGTTTTGGTGCTGTCTCACTTTTGTCTGTCTGTCATCTGTCTTCTGTATGTCAAAACTTTGTCCTGACCAGTTCTTCTAAACGGCTGGCTGGACTTCAATGACACTTTGCAGAAATGGTCAGTATATTGCCTAGTTACCCATATCGTGTTTCGGTTGAATGATTTTTGGCGGATTTATGGTCCCTTATACAGAAACATTGTCCGGACTAGTTCTCCTAAACCCATTAATGGATATCAGTGAAACTTGGCAGGGATGATTACTACCAAGGCTAGTTGCGCATACCATCGCCATGTTCCGGTTGAATGATTTTTGGCGGAGTTATGGTCCTTTAAATGTTTTAACACGCACAATTTGTCCGGACTAGTTCTCCTGAACCTCTGACCGTATTTCAACGAAACTTGGCAAGGGCGATCAGTACCAAGCCTAGTTGCGCATATCATCGTCATGTTCCGGTTGAATGAATTTTGGCGGAGTTATGGTCCTATAATGTTTTAACACTTTGTCCTGACTAGTTCTTCTGAAACCCTGACCGTATTTCAACGAAACTTGGCAAGGGCGATCAGTACCAAACTTAGTTGCGCATGTCATCACCGTGTTCCTGTTGATTGATTTTTGGAGGAGTCATAGCTCTTTAACGATTTTAAAACACAAACATTGTCCAGACACGTTCTCCTGGACCACTTTGCGGATTTCAGCGAAACTTCGCATGGATGATCAGTATGAAGCTAGTTGCACATATCATTGTGTTTCCGTTAAATGATTTTGACAGAGTTATGGCTTTTTTAAATGTTTGAATACACACACTTTGTCGAATAGTTCTACTGAAATCCTGGCCGATTTTCAACGAAATGTAATAGGGATGATCACTACCAAGCCTAGTTGCGCCTATCTTCATAGTGTTCCAGTCAAATGATTTTTGGTGAATGTATTGCCCTTTCCATAGTGGGGGAGACATCTGTTTTTACTAAAGCAACCTCAAGTGTTATTTGCGGTTTAGCAAAGATTTGTTCCTTTTCGGATGGTATCTTGATATGAAGTAGGTAATATATTTCCTTAAAAACTTTTGATCAGTAAAGTTGATTGGAGTACTAATTTATACGTATTTTTATATATTACCAGAGCTACAGACAGACCTTATCAGGCTATACGAGAGAACGTTTATCAAGGTACCCGCAAATGATCTCCTGCAGGAAGAAGCAACTACAGGTATAAACGATATTTATGTCAAACCTTGTATGAAAAAACTGAATCTAGAACCAATCAAGCTGAACACAACTCGAGTCGACTCGTGGCAAAAATCAAGCCGTGATGAGGCAAAAGAAATAGCAATTGATACTTACAACGACATATTCTACAACAGAACAAAGCCGTGCAAAAACATTTATATCAGCGGTGATGCTGGACTTGGAAAAAGCGCATTGTGTCAACAAATGATTTCAGTATGGTGTATGTGTCACACAAGATATCGCGAAAGTTCAATGTTTCAGAAATTCATTTCCAAGTTTCGAAAAAACAGATCAGAAAATGAAGATGCCATGCTGAAATTTGAACTGTTATGTTACATTCCTCTAAGAAATGCCTCATCGTATGGGAACATAGAAGAAATGATTTTAAATATGTTGCCGCAAAAGGAAAGTCACGCTGACGTAATGTCCTTCATGTTACAGAACGAAAGCGAAAAGTGTCTTATCATACTGGATGGCCTTGACGAATGGTCCCCCTCAACACACTACCAGCCTTCAACATTCGTCACTGACGGACTTCCGGGCAGAAAGATAAACAATTGCACAATTGTAACAACAAC
The DNA here is from genome assembly GCA_037043455.1 of Cyrtodaria siliqua. Classification (NCBI taxonomy): domain Eukaryota; kingdom Metazoa; phylum Mollusca; class Bivalvia; order Adapedonta; family Hiatellidae; genus Cyrtodaria; species Cyrtodaria siliqua. The sequence continues at coordinate 9,916 of JAWPHD010015569.1, read as the reverse complement.
CAGACCATGGAAATTGGAAGTCCTGAGATTGAAATCATCAGAAGTGGATCAGCAGATTACATTGTCGGGTATTGATAATGAATCGTCTGTTGAACTGATGCATTCAATGGTTTCAATTTTAAATACCAAAACACGGCAAAACAAGTATGCTAGAGATTTTAAACTGGAGTTAAAGAAGAAAAACTTAACGGAAGTAATGACTGTTCCTGTAATATTGAAGCAACTCGTATGTTTGTGGTACGACAACAAACCTTTGGGAGAGTCCCAGTGTACTATTTACAGTGGGATGATCAATCTACTGTTTGAGCTAGCCGAACAGAAGCTAGCATATAATGAGGACATTCCCAAATTAAAACAAGTATGGTCTGAGTCTAATATACAGCTACCTAAATGTTTCAATGAAAAAACAGCGTGTCAACAGTTCAAACCACTCTTGCATTCTCTGGGCCGTCTGGCATTTAAAACACTGTTCAACGTTGACCCAGCGTCCTCACTCGTGTTCGAAAGTTCAGTTGCCGAGATGTATGGATTACAATCGATTGATATAGACATTTGTCTCAAAATGGGAATCTTGACACAGAGCAAAGTAACCCTAGACTGCACATCACGAATGAAGAGCCTGTCATTTTTGCATAAAACGTTCCAGGAATTTCTAGCTGCAATGTTTGTTTCACTGAATTCTGAAGAGTTTGACGCAATCATTAAAGAGATATTTAACATCTGCAACTCAGTAGACCATGTTCTAGAGATGTCAAACGTGTTTGTTTTTGTCAGTGGCATGAATCCCGAAGCTGCACAAAGACTATGTAAACACATCCGCGATGTCACCTCCCAGGATCCTCTTTCAGTAGAATACATACAGAGTATTAATACATCAAATAACGTTTATTCGTACGGAGCAGCCGATTCTTCCGAAGCAGCAGGGAAGGCTTTAACGCAGATACAGGATACCATTCTTGACTGTGTGAAGGAAAGTTCCGACAATGGCTATGAATATATAAGACCCCAGTTTGAGCATGTTTTTATCACAGATAAAGTCAAGAATCCGGAACGCTTAATTTGCTCAAACATCAACATAAGTAGCATATGCATGGAATGTAGGTTACCCAGAGAAGTCGGTGAGCATTTTATGCACGCAGATTGTCTTAAAAAACTAAGCATTAAGATGAGCGATAAGGATGATGTAGGCATTATGTCTACACTGGTGTCCAAGTGCAAGAGTACTTTAACCACAATAGAATTGTCATCATCATCATATATAGCTGTTTACGTTATACCCAAGCCATTCCCTACCATTCTATACGATGTTGACCACCTGAGTGTCATCCGCCTGAGTAATATCAAGCTGACACACGAACAGATAGAAGGATTGATGTCATACCTGTCACAGGCCACACTGATGACGAAGATAAGCCTATATTATATAATCTGCAGTACCCATGAGTACGACTGTGGTTACCAGTTAGATGTATCCGGCCTGCATCAACTACAACACCTTAGTTTAGATAACTTACCTGTGGTCCGCTTGAATGTGCATAACACACAACTACAGTATTGCGATGCCTCGTTCTTATGGAAATCTAGTGTTACTGACTCTGTACTGACGTGTCTCCAGGCGGCTCCAAATCTACAACACCTGATAATACATGGGTATAGCCAAGATGCAGCACGTGTTGTGGCAACTCTGCCTACTCTAGTACATCTACAGGATATTGTCATTATGTCGGTAGATTTTGGTAAACTTGACCTGAAACTATCTCCTGAGATGGTGAACCTGAAACGTGTAAGATTGTACCATGTTACCATGACAAGTGAATCATGTATTGGCTTCATTGCCAGTATACCATCTACACAACACCCAGTAAATGTTGAACTTCAATCTAAGCGCAAAGCATCAAAGAAGAAGATTAGGCACTACATCAAATCATGCTCGAGATTTTATTTGGTGGAGTGTCATGAAAACAAATATGATTGGAATATAACGTTTTATACACGTTGAATACAATCTGCATGTCCAAACTAAAATAAACGGATCATAAACAATGTGCTATATTAAAGGGACACACGGCAATCTTGAAGTTTGTATCAAGCGATAAAATTAGCGCCTCGATTTGTTAATCCTATATTTTACAGTGAAAACGTCAAAATAACTCCAAAATGTGTGTAATTTAAAAAAAAACAAAAAAAAACATATATATATATCATTAGAAGCCTGATGACCTAGATATTTGTTTACTTGTTTTGAAAGAAATGTCATAGGACCTTGTCATATACAAGTTTTAAAAAAAGTTTAGCATTAGAACATACTTTTTTTTATCTTGAATTTATGTTGCTTTTTAAAGTAAAAATACGAATGATGAGTATAATTGTTTGTGTATGTTTTGAAAGATACAGATAATATCTTGAATGAGTACTCATTCATTATTGAATTTATTAAACGAGTTGGTAAAATGATATAATGCGAGGCAATAATGAATGAGAACGAATGTTAGATTATATTTATCACATAACTTACATATCTACTTTTATTGCATTTTGCCTGTCGCTTTAACATGCGAAACCGACATAAATCGTGGGAATTGGATCATATAGTCATTATCGATTTTTTTGACACCGCGTACTAGGCTCATTTGCATACTTAACTAGTTAAATATCGAAAATATGGAACGGTGTTATTCCACTCCCACACCATAAGTTATGTGATAAATGTATATATGCAATCGAAAATTAATTGACGTTTTTCAATAAATGTAATGTTATGCAAAAAATAATGTGAAAATGTTCAATGACTCTATTTGTCCTCGTGTAAGTGAAATATGTATCTTCTTCAAAGACTTCTAATGGAAAAGAAGATGTGATGACCTACCATTGTTTTGATAATTTTGTATCTAAATGATACTAAAGAAGCTTTAAATATCAATTTAAAAAAAATCTCAGCAATGCATCCTTTCCCAGCCTACCTCCTTACACCTGCTTAATAAAATTTTGAGTTTTCATTTTTTTGTTTGTCTTATTCTACCGTAGGTTTAAATACATTATTGGTGCAATATAATCAAAAGTTAGCAATATGGAAACACAATGTCCTACTTTTCGGTTACACGAAACACCCAAATCTACACCAAATCTAAACCTAAACATCTCAAATCCACACCAAATCTACCTTATATGGTGGTACAACGCTGTTGTGGTAACACATATCACAAACAAATAATCATTTGAGCAAAATGAAGATGTAATTTTTAATTTATTTGTTAATAATGCATGTTGTTATCACGATGTGTAAAAATAACGCTAAACTCGTTAATACAGTAATAAATTAAACACTATATCGTCATTTTTATTAAATACTTATTTTATTTGTGTGATATTTGGTAAAATAACATCATTGTACCACCTGACCATATAATGTGGATTTGGTATGGATTTGGGAAGTTTAGGTGTATATTTGGTGTAGATTTGGGTGGATTTGCGGGAAATAGCTAGATGTGGGTGTTTCGTGACACCCCTGCTTTATACTACTCTTATAATTAATATGCATGATTGAACTACTGCAAGGTAGGTAGAAAATCTATCGGGACAGTGCGAGTGTTTAAACGACCAAGGTTGCTTTGTGCCCCTTTAAAGAGTGTTCTTTTGTGAGAACATAGAGATTATTTTCGCTAAACAACATATATATGAGAGAGAGTGGAAGAAACAAAACACGCCTACCATGACGTGAAGGATATCCTTATCAGCCCAGCATGTTTGTACTTTTAATCTAGGCATATTTATTACATTTTAAATCAGTTGTATATGTGTTTAACCAAAATATTTATCTTCGTTGAACGTTCAAATGACGTCGAAGCGTTCAACACTTTATTGACGTCATAGCTCAACGTCACAGTTAGTTATTTCTGTTTATTATATACCTATTAGCGATTTATAAGGATTTCTCAGTGACATATTTTTAGTATCAGACAAAAGTGATATCGTCACACCACACTAGTGACGATAACATTTTCCTATATCGTCGCCGGTGTGACGATATCACTTTGCCGGAACTACTTTTCTACCATTTTTGTATTTAATGGTACTGTAGATTGCTATTGCTTTCAACCAGCAAATTTTAACGACTCATTTAAAAATTATTTTATTTTCAATTAAATATCCTTAAGAAATCACTAATAGGTATATAATAAATACAATAATCAACAGTCACAGTGTGATATGAAAAATATGTCACTCAAACACGTACTTCGAACTCTTTTTTTAACCGAATTGAGTTTTTTTAACCGAATTACGTGTTCTCGTGACATATTTTCCGTATCACACTGAGACTGTTGATTATTCTCTATGTATAACACAGCGTCTCCATGGCCGAATGGTTAACGACGTTGCGTTGTAAACCTTCGCCTCTCACCGCTGCGGGTTCGAATCTCACTGGGAGCTCGACTTGTAAGTGAGGAAGTGTCGATTCTTACGGATGACGGGATGTGTACAGTACTGGTTCTACCCAGGAAAAGTGGGTGGTCTGCCTCCACCACAAAAAATCCACCGTCATATAACCTTGCATGTGTTGGAAATGACGTAAAACACGATACAAACAAACAAACAAACTATTTATCACACTTAGTTATTTCTGTTTATTACATTTGTATCGGTGAAAGACTAGGATTTCTCAGTGAAAGAGTATTCATAATCGCTAAATATTAATAACTAACTCCGAACAGAAATAAAACTAACTGTGACATCAAAAAAGTGTTGCTGGCGTCGACGTCATCTGCTGAAAACGTTCAATAAAGCGAATAATTCCGGCTAAAATCATGCATAAACTGATTTAAGATGTAATAAATAGATTATTTAACTGCTGTGTACGTTTATAGGGAAATCCTTTACTCGATGGTAGGAGTGTTTTGTTTTTTACTAACTCGCATACGATCGTTCACGAAAATAACCACACGTCTACCATCTCGTGAAGGATTTCCATATAATCGATCCCAGCAGTTAAATAATCTCTATTTATTAATTTTCTATGAGTGAAAGACGGGATTTTTCAGTGAAAGAATATTCATAATCGCTTAATTTTAATAACTAATCCCGAACATAAAAATAACCAACTGTGACGTTAGGGCATGACGTCAGTTAAGTGTTGCTTACGTCGACGTCATCCGCCGATAATGTTCAATAAAACGAATAAAAATCAGTTAAAATCATGCACTAAGTGATCTAAAATGTAATAAATAGAATATTTAACTGCTGGGTTCGATTGTATGGACATCCTCACTCGATGGTAGGCGTGTTTAGTTGTTTACTCACTCTTATTCGCTCATTCGTGAAAATAACTACACGCCTCTCATCCAAACAAAGATTCCCTATAATAAAATCCAACAGTTAAATAATCTCATTGAAAGAAAATTCATAATCGCTAAATATTAAAATCTCTGGACACAAAACTTACTGTATCTAACTGTGACGTTGAGTCATGACGTAAATACAGAGTTGTCGACGTCGTCCGTCGTTACAAGTCGACGTTTTCCGTCGAATAAGTTCAGTAAAGCAAAACATTTCGGCTGTCAAACATAAACTAATTTAAAATGTAAAAAATGTGTCAGTTAACTGCTGGGTTTGATTATAGGGGAATCCTTCACTCGATGTTAGGCGTGTGTTGTTTCGCTCGTTCGTGAAAAGAATCACACGCCTCCCATCGACTGAAAGAGTTCAATATAATCGTTCCCAGCATTTAATCTTCGGAAGAAGTTATTAAAATAATGAATATTCTTACACTGAGAAATCCTGATATTTAACCCATTGAAATGTTATATTTCACCAAACACATCAAGCGATTATAGAAAATATCTGAGAATGAGTGTTAAAGTCCTGGATTTATTTTTTCAACATTAGGCGTGTTTTTTGTTTGTTTACAGTTGGAAGTAATGTCTTACTAATTATGTTGTATATGCTTTTACTACCCGATAATATCTTAAATATGTTGATGTAATACGTTTCAAAATGAAATGTAACACACATTGAACCCGGTATTAATTTTTGGTCTATAGTTTTGCCATTAAATAAAACAAAGTATCTGCTGCAAACAATGCATCGACTTCTCAGTAATAATAGTACTGTCTTGTACTCCATTAATCCGAGTAGTTACGAATTATGTAGCATTATACTAACATGTACTCGATTACTGTAAGTACTAATTATACTAGATCTAGTACAATCTACAAACATTTCAGGTGTAACGATTCTGCTACTCAATAATGATAGTACTGACTTGTACTCGATTACTGTGAGTACTAATTATACTAGATCTAGTACAATCTACACACATGTCAGGTGTAACGATTCTGCTACTCGATAATGATAGTACTAACATGTACTCGATTACTGGGAATAGTAATTATACTAGATCTAGTACAATATACAAACATGTCAGGTGTAACGATTCTGCTACTCGATAATGATAGTACGGACTTGTACTCGATTACTCTAAGTACTAATTATACTACATCTAGTACAATCTACACACATGTCAGGTGTAACGATTCTGCTACTCAATAATGATAGTACTGACTTGTACTCGATTACTCTGAGTACTAATTATACTAGATCTAGTACAATCTACAAACATGTCAGGTGTAACGATTCTGCTACTCGATAATGATAGTACTGACTTGTACTCGATTACTCTAAGTACTAATTATACTACATCTAGTACAATCTACACACATGTCAGGTGTAACGATTCTGCTACTCAATAATGATAGTTCTGACTTGTACTCGATTACTCTGAGTACTAATTATACTAGATCTAGTACAATCTACAAACATGTCTTGTGTAACGAGTCTGCTACTCAATAATGATAGTACTGACATGTACTCGATAACTGTGAGTACTAATTATACTAGATCTAGTACAATCTACACACATGTCAGGTGTAACGATTCTGCTACTCAATACTGATAGATCTGACTTGTACGCGATTACTCTGAGTACTAATTATACTAGATCTAGTACAATCTACAAACATGTCAGGTGTAACGAGTCTGCTACTCAATAATGATAGTACTGACTTGTACTCGATTACTCTGAGTACTAATTATACTAGATCTAGTACAATCTACAAACATGTCAGTGTAACGATTCTGCTACACACTTATGGCTAATACTCGACTTGTATTTAATAAAATATCAGTTAAATGTTTACTCATGTTGCCAGTCAATGTTAAGTGTGCTGAAGGCAATGCTGTCAAGCAATGTTAAGTGTGCTTAAGGATATGCTGCCAAGCAATGTTATGTGTGCTGAAGGATATGTTGCCAAGCAATGTTATGTGTGCTGAAGGCTATGTTGCCAAGCAATGTTAAGTGTGCTGAAGGATATGTTGTCAAGCAATGTTAAGTGTGCTAAAGGTTAACAGTAAATGTTAAGTGTGCGGAAGGCCATGTTGACAGTAAATGTTAAGTATGCTAAAGGATATGTTGCTAGTTAATGTCAAATGTTCTCAATGTCAAGTTGCCAGGCAATGTTAAGAGTTTTGAAGGCTCTGTTACAAATCAATAGTAAGAGCTGAAGGCTATGTTACCAGTAAATGTTAAAAGTGCATAGGCTTATTGTCCCAGCCAGTCAATGTTAAGCGTGCTGAAGGTTATGTTGCTAGTCAATATTAAGTGTGCTGAAGGCTATGGTTCCAGTCACTATTAAGTGTGCTGAAGGCTTTGCCACCAGTCAATGTTAAGCGTGCTGAAGGTTATGTTACCAGTAAATGTTAAAAGTGCATAGGCTTATTGTCCCAGCCAGTCAATGTTAAGCGTGCTGAAGGTTATGTTACCAGTCAATATTAAGTGTGCTGAAGGCTATGGTTCCAGTCACTATTAAGTGTGCTGAAGGCTTTGCCACCAGTCAATGTGAAAGCGTGCTGAAGGTTAGTGTTACCAGTCAATTGTATAAAAGTGCATAGGCTTATTGTCCCAGCCAGGCAATGTTAAGCGTGCTGAAGGTTATGTTGCCAGTCAATATTAAGTGTGATGAAGGTTATGTTACCAGTCAATATTAAGTGTGCTGAAGGATATGTTGCCAGTTATTATTAAATGTGCTGAAGGCTGTGTTGCCAGTTAATATTTAGTTTTGTGGTCAAATGTTCTCAATGTCAAGTTTGCCAGGCAAAGTTAAGAGTTTTGAAGGCTCTGTTTAGCAATCAATAGTTAAGAGCTGAAGGCTATGTTACCAGTAAATGTTAATAGTGCATAGGCTTATTGTCCCAGCCAGTCAATGTTAAGCGTTGCTGAAGGTTATGTTGCTAGTCATATTTAAGTGTGCTGAAGGCTATGGTTCCAGTCACTATTAAGTGTGCTGAAGGCTTTGCCACCAGTCAATGTTAAGCGTGCTGAAGGTTATGTTTACCTAGTAAATGTTAAAAGTGCATAGGCCTTATTGTCCCAGCCAGTCAATGTTAAGCGTGCTGAAGGTTTATGTTACCAGTCAATATTAAGTGTGCTGATGGCTATGGTTCCAGTCACTATTAAGTGTGCTGAAGGCTTTGCCACCAGTCTTAATGTGAAGCGTGCTGAAGGTTATGTTACCAGTCAAGTTAAAAGTGCATAGGCTTATTGTCCCAGCAGGCAATGTTAAGCGTGCTGAAGGTTATGTTGCCAGTCAATATTACGTGTGATGAAGGTTATGTTACCAGTCAATATTAAGTGTGCTGAGGATATGTTGCCAGGTTATTATTAAATGTGCTGAGGCTGTGTGCCAGTTAATATTTAGTATTGTTGGTGAAATATAATCAAGAATTATAAAATGTAAAAACTGTTTGCTTTAAACTGTTATGTTTCTTAATATTATCAGTACAAAATGCAAGTAATGAAGAACAATAAACAGGACAGTGCGAGTTTTTAAAACCTCTTCGAGATTGCCGTGTGTCCCTTTAAGTTTAAAATGTACAATACGCACCTAGATTTAGATGACAATACAAATGAATATAAATGAATTAACATGGAACCTAACTGACAATATATGACATATAAAATAGTCGACTATAGAATATAAATAACAAAATATAGACTGAATATGAATGGGTCAATATTATGAGTATCAATGGGCACTTATGGAATATTTCAACGTTGACTTGCCAAACAAAATAACCATAAACCGTCAGTATTTCCGATCATGACCTTTAAACGGCGTTCTACGTGTACAGTTACTTACATGTACATGTAAACGGACATGAAGTAGACTGGACTGATACTTGAATGTTGTTTGTATTATGTTGTAATGTGTAAATATGTAAATATGGTTACTGAATTTTAATTGAATAAATACTATACTACTATTGTTTTCTGTCTATTACCTATTTTTAAAAACACCAGAAACAGTTGCGGCATTTGAATGTTGATATCGATGAAACCTCAGACGAGTTTTGAAAAACCAGCTATATCGGATAGGTAACACCAGAGGTTATTTCTTGAATAATGTCATATTGTAACTTGCCAAACATTCTAGAACCACCATTAAGCTTGTGATCTTTACCAAACATTACACAGAAGTTATATATACATAAGATATCGAATGAGTTAAACTGTCCTTAAATTTGGCAAACATGCATAATTGTGCCTTGTGCCCTGTATTTCTTATCTGATCTTAACCAGACTTACACAGTACACTTAGTTGTATATACATAAGATCTCGAACGAGTTCTTAAGCCAGTCATATTCGATTTGCTAACAGTGTTATTATCTGGCCTTGAATTGGGCAAAACAAGTATAATTTGCCTTTGATATTCTAGCCCCTACATTTTTTGGATCACCTGAGCCGAAGGCTCAAGTGGTCTATTGGGATCACCTCTTCGTCGTCGTCGGTCGTCCGCCCGTCGTCCGTTGTCCGTATCGTTAACTTTTCTTCAGTCGACTTCTCCTCAGAAACCGTTTGGCTATTTG